>WBMZ01003345.1:0-55948 GCA_013400975.1 Atrichornis clamosus
CTGTCACACTGTGAGCTGGGAGGAGCGTCCAGGGTGTTCAGTGGCCATGCTGTGCCGTCTCTTGGGTCTGTTGGGTCTGTTGAGTCTTCTCAGAGCCGCACCATGAAACCAAGGCTGTGTAAGGACACGACCCATCCTGGGCCTGGTAACTGGGGATGGTTTTTCTGGCCAAGTTTAGGTTCATTCTTTGTGTTTCTCCCCACTTTTCACCTCCCGCCCTCTGGATGGGCTGGGGGAGGACACCAGCAGTGACCCCAGGAAGGGCTGTGCAGCCAGGGCTGGCACAGGGGGGAATGGGCTGGGGGCCAGGGGGATCCAGGGGTCCAGGCACGGGGCAGGGTGACAGGCACAGGGTGCTCGTGGTGCCAGGGACTGGTGCCACTGCAGCAAGGAGAGCAGCACGGGAGGAAGGAAAACCAGACTAAAAAGCAATGTGGGAAGTCTGTGGGGAGATGGAGTGAGTGTTTCCTACATGGATTGTGTAAGGCTGACTTGGCTAATCCATAATTAAGTGGGAATGTTATAACCATCCATAAATGTCCAGAGCATCCGTCCCTCGAGGGGCCGAGCGGGGTTTTCCTGGCACGGATGTGAGCTGGGATGTGCTTGTTGGAGGCAGCACAGGGACCACCCGAGGGACCCTGTGGGGTGTTGGGTGAAGGGACCCCGTTCAGGGACAATGTGGCATCCAGGAAAAGGAAGGCAGAAGGAAAGGCCCAGTGATGGAGCTCTCAGAAGGCTGTTCAGTGGTAAAGTCCCAGAACACGAGACTTTTGGAACAAGCTGGGCCTAGCATTAGGAAATGGGATAAGGAGCAGTTCTGCAGCACCTTCAGGTGTGCCCGAGCAGGTGCCTCAGGGAGCCAGCCCCATTTTAGTCCATTTGCCATTTACCTGCCCTGGCTGCAGCCACGCCACGGACACTCACCTGGCCTCTCCTCCCACCTCTGCTCACAGAGAAACATCCCACAGCACCAGGCACTTCCCTGGGAGCCAGGAATGCGGGGGCTGCAAGGGTTAATGGCACTGAAAGGAACAGCAGGATTAGATGTCACTGATATCAGCATGTCAGTCATTTATCAGCTTTATCTTTTTAATGTGTCTGTGCGAAAGAAAAGCTCTTTGGCTGCCCAGAAAGTATTGCTGGACCTTCAGGACGTTTGTGGAACAAAGGGGGGGCTGAGAGATGGAGCAGGGTGGGCAGGCGGCAGTGGGGCCTGGGGCCTGGGCTGGAGGAGCTGGATCCGTGGCTGCTCCACACATCCATGCAGTCCCCTCTGCAGTCTGGGACCCGTTCTCACCCTTCCAGCTCTTTGTGTTCATCCCACGTCCAGCGTGTTCCTCCTAACACCCATTCCAGGGGGGCACAAGCCTTGGCTTTGGCTAAGTGGGATTTGGGGACTGCCACCACTGGCCATCGGGATGTTTTTAGCCATTAATCTGCTCCTTTTTGGAGTGTTTTCAGGGCCGTGGGGCACTCCAGCTTTTGGGAAATGATGAGTCAGCCCTGCCCAAGAAACGATGTGCGAGTCCGGCTGTTTTTGTCAAGGGAAAATTTCCATGCCAGGCTTGGTGATGAGAGCTGGGGAGCCAAGGCTGGACCAGAATAACCACTGAGATGTGTAGGAAGCCCACAAATAAATGGTAAAATCCTGGATAAAAAATGACATAAATGCTCTGGCTGCAGCCCAGGGCAGGAAACGCCTCTTGGAAATACAAACGTTTCTAGCCAAGGCATGAAGGGGAACAAAACTTTCACATGGCAGGAAATCCCAGATGTGTAAATGCACAGGCAAAGGCTCCCACAAAGACATAAACGTAACTCCAGCCCCTTCCTGTGTTGTAAAGGATCTCTGCCGCACAAGATGGATGCAGGCTGGAGCAATCCATGTTTTTGTGAGGAGCACGAGGAGCCTCTCCCTCCTCTGGCACGAGGTGCTTGGGTACCAGCAGAGCCAGGGCTGGGTCTGAGGGTGGCCGTGTCCTCACTGGACACAGCAATGCCAATAACCCCAGCAGGGTTTAAATGCTCAAACCATTATCAGATGGATTTTGAGCAGAGAAGGAACGGATGAAGCACAAACAAACATCTCACGGCAATCGGCTCCTCAATTAGAGGAGGTCGGGATTAATTAGAACCAGAGTCCTGTGCTGTTGCCAGCTTATAAATTAATTGAAGATTCCACCGAGGTTATTTTTGAACGTGGCTGTGGTGTACAGCTGCAGCCAGCTGTGAGTGTGTCCTTAGATGCTCCTGGGGAGCATCAGAGCCGTGGGCACCCCGGTGCCTCCGTGTGATGCTGCAGAGGCTGGGGACGTTTATCTGGGAATTGTTTGTGGTGTCTTGGAAAGGAGCTGGGCCCCAGGTCCCATATGAGGGCTTGGAGAAACCAGCAGCAGTTTATCCAGCAGATCAGAGAGATTTAAACCAGAAAAGCAGGAATTGCTGTGCACTGGAGGAGGAAGCAGGGGGCGAATGGAGCTGGTCACTCAGCTGGTCACTGCGGGGTGGTGGCTGTGCCAGGACACAGCTTCTGGGCAGATCCTGGTGGTGGTGACACCCCCCTGCTCGGGACAGAGCAGGACAGCCCCGGGTGCTCATCGTGGCCCTGCCATGAATTGAGTCACTGCCCTCGGGCCCATTTCCCCAGATCTGATACCAGGGAGGTCTCCGAGTTCCCCAAATTCAGCCCAAGCAGGTGATGGGGCCAGTTCTTGGCTCCAGCCAAGGCACCTCAGCAAACACGGCTGTTCCACAGGTGTCTCAGCTTGGAATACCACAGGGATGAGGTAAGGACCAGCTGGCTCAAGGACGAGTGTGCAGAAAGTGGTGCAGTTCCTCTGGGAGCGGGACAACGCCGCGGGATGGAGCCCAGCCCCCTGTCCCGGGAGCAGCCGGCACAGGGGATCGTGCTGGGGGGCTGTGGGAGCAGTGGTGCCTGGGGGGCAAGGAATGAAGCCCCCCACTCACACCGGGTCAATCCAGACGCTCCTCACTCTCCAACTGCTCCCATTTGCCAGCTCATTATCCAGGGCTGGCTGTATTTCCAGTCGCCACAGGATTAATTGGCAATTAAACGTGGTGCTCCTGCTTGCTCAGAGTAAGGAGTGAGATTGTTCATGGTTCTGCAGAGTTTGTCCACAAGGGATCCATGTGGGAAATAATTGCAGCAAGTCCCAGTTTTCTCTGTCATTTGAGCGTGTAAGTGCCTGTCCGAGTGGCAAGGGCAGGAGGTGCTGCTGCGCGAGGCAATTAATTAACTGCTAATTAACTACACGAGTCAGTGGGAATGGGATGCTTGGGAAAGGACTCCCTGTTTTGACTAAATGTAGGAGAAAGATGTTGCCCACAGCAGGGCTGACCCCTGAAAACTGGGGGGTTTGTGGTTTTCTCCCAGTTTTCCCAGCTGTGGCCGTGTCTGTGCCAGCCTGTGCAGGCCAGGCTGGCAGCTGGGGGTACATCCCATCCATCCCATGCATCCCGTGCATCCCAAAGACCACAGGGCAGGCACTTCGGCCCCGGAGCAGGACCCTGGGGTAATTTACTTGTTAAATTCAGCCCTGGCTCCGAGAGCATCCCAAAGGCCAGAGGTCAGCAGCCTAATTCCCTGGATTTGCTAGCTCAGCTCTAAGCTCAACCTTTCCTTGTTTTCACAAAATGTGTTCCAGGAAGTTTATTTTTCCCAGGAATAAAAGTAAAAGCTTAGGTCTGGCTGGCAGAAGCTTAAATGAAATTTAAAGCGACTTCCACACCGACCTAAAAAAACAGCCCAAAAAAAAGTGAGGGTTTTCAGTCTCTAATGTGCTGACTTAGCCTGGATTTTTAAAGCCCTGCTTTAAGCTATTTCTTTAGCCTAAAATTTGGCATGGACTTATGGAACGTGTCCAAATGAAGTGTGAGGATTATATTAAAAAATCGTTAATAGAAAGAAATAACAGTAAAAGGATTGAATGAAAATTGGGTGGGTTTGGTAGATCCCTCTCTGAAGAGCTGACAAATTAAGTGCTCATTACAGCTTTCCTTGCCCAAGACCAAATTCCAGGGAGGAATCACGAGCTCAGCCAAGGTTTTCAGACCTGAGCTTGACCCTGCACACATCCACCCTGAGACTGCATCAGGATCTGGGAAAGGGATGGGAACCCCACCACTCAACAACTCCCATTGGCTTCAGTGAGTCTGGGAAGTGTTTGGACAATGATCTCAGGCACGGGGTGGGATTGTGGGGGTGTCTGTGCAGGGCCAGGAGTTGGGCTCCGTGATCCCTGTGGGTCCCTTCCAATTTGGATATTTTACGATTCTATGATTTCATTTTGCTTTGGAAGCCCGGGGTCCTGCCGGGGTCTCCTGTAAGGTCAGCAGAGCCCCCAGCCAAGGGTGGTGGCTCTTCTCCCCCCGCTCCCAGCCCATCCCGGCTGTTTTCCACAGTAATCCCATCCCTTTGTGGATAATGAGGTGTTCAGGGAGCAGTAACTTCTGGAGGGTGGGCTCACTGCTGCCTGGGCACGGCGCTGGGCAGCGCAGGGACGGGAATTTCCTGACGGGCCCAGGGTGCTGACCCGCTGGAAAGGGATCAGGAAAGAGCTAAGCCATCCCTCCGGGCCTGGAAAGCAGCCTCCCAGTGCGAGCCTCCAGCAGCCTGGCCTTCACAGCTCTTTCAAGGGAAGGCAGGAGGCAGCTTGGTTGTGATCCATAAATAACTTTCTAGGAAGCTGCAATAAGCGGAGCGAGAGCTAAAAATTCTGAGGGGCTGGGCAGGGTCTGCCTGGGCAGAGCATCCCCCCAGCAGTGCCCAGGACATTCCCACCCATCCATGGGCAGTTTTGGACTGAGCCCTGATCCCTGCGGGGGGGTTTACTGCTGTTACACTCAGGGCTCTCCAGCCTCCCTGCTCTCCTTCTCCCCTGCTCTCCCCACTTCCAAACACGGCGAGTTTGTAATCCCTGGAGGGATTTAAAGCTGTGGGAATGTGGCACCTGGGGCCGCGGCGCAGTGGTGGCCTTGGCCGTACTGGGGAACGGGTGGACTTGATGGTCTCAGCTCGATGAGTTTGTGGTTCTGTGGGTCTGTAAATCCCACAGGTTGGGTGGGTGGGGATTACCCAGTGCTGAGGAGTAAATGGTTATGGAATCCTGTGGGATGGAGAGGCTGGGATCAGTGTGCAAGGCTGGAGCTGGGCACGGGTGTGTCTGAAGGTGCAGCTCAGCTGGGGCACCCCAGTAATGCCATCACCAGCCATGGGGGGGTCTCCAGGCTGATTCCCCCTCTCGTGGGACGCCCCAAGGTGTTTTAGGAGCCCTGCTGAGCCATCCCTGTCCTGCAGCAAGCAGGAGTACGTGTATCCCTGTGCTCCAGTGTCCCCATGCAACAGGGCCCTGGCGTTCAGGGGCTGCTCCCAGGGAATATTATCCCAGAGACTCCAGTGGAGCATCGCACAGGCAAGCACTTCCCTTTTCCCCATGGCTCCGGTGCTCTCACAGCGGGTCTGGGATTTGCTGCACTCCCAGTCCGGCCCTCGCTGGGCTGAACAGAGAGTTCTCCTCTGCTCTGCTCAACCAGCAGGGAAAATCCACGTTGTCCCAGCACACAGGGACTAGAGGAAGCCCCCAGCCCGGAGGTGTGATGTGGAGCTGGGATCCCCTCGGTGCCGCTCTGTCAGCGCTGTGGGATCCAGTGGTGCCGGTGATAAATGGCTTTTTTGGGGCACAGGGACGCTCTGGCCGGGCACAAAGAGCTGCAGCTCGGGAGGCAGAGAGGAAATACCTCAGCTGAAACAGAAAATAAATTTTAGAGCAGTGTAGTGACCTTCTCACTGCTGGGCTGGGGGAGGGGGCTGTGCTTGAAGTCCCAAAAGGGGGGAAAAGTCTCTGCATCTGCCGCATCCTTTGCATCAGCCGTGGGTCGGCTCATCCCATGGGAATCGGGGCAGCAGCCTTCCCCTCGGCACAGCCGTTGTTCCCAGAGGGGACGTGGCGAGGGGCAATGGTCAGCAAGAGCTCCCCTGGCTCTGTCCTGGTGTTTCCCCCGCAGAGAAGTGTCCTGAGAAAGAAAAAAGCCCATTTTCCTGCCCCAGCTGTGGCCCTGCTCCGTGTGGTCCCGGCGGAGGTGCCCAGGGAGAGGCAGTGGAGGGGACCTGGGGGGCCAGCCCTGAGGAGCACCCACTCTGCCCTTTTCTGACAGAGGAAAGCTGTCATTTATTTTCATCACTTCTACAGGAGGTAAAAGGGGAGTCACAGAACCACAGATTTTGAGCTTAGGCTCATTTTTGAGTTGATGTAATTTAAGCGAGTCTTGCACAACTGGGTGAGAAGCTGCAGGCTCAGGGAGTCGTGCCTTGCTCTGAGATAAAGTAGAGGAGGAGGAGATGAAAAATTCAAACAAACCAATTGTATATTCATATAAATATGTATTTGGTGATGGATCTCTGCTGCTGGACTGAGCCAGGGTGGGTCCCGGTGGAGCCTGGTCTGGCTGGTGATGGAGTTGCTGGTGGTGCAGGGCAGGGCTCTCCCTCCTTGCCACATCCCGGGCCGTTCCTTGGGGTGCATGTCCCTCACCATCCACGGGATGGTCTCACAGCGTCCCGTGGGATGCCTGGCGTGGCAGGTGTGGGGGGGCTCAGGGGGGATGTCCCACCCGCTCACTCCCTGGGCAGCACTCGCGTCTGCCCCGCTGTGAACCCGACCCCTGACCTGGTGCTGCTCCCGGCCCTGCGGCGGGAGCTGGGATTTGCAGACTGTTTGCAGAGAGGAAGCAGTTCCTGCAAACAGTTTGCTCAGCCTGGGGTGACTCAGCCGGGGTGGCCGGGCTGTGGCCCGTGGCCACCACGGCCGCTGCTGCAGCTGCCCGGGCGCTCGCCCACAGCGGGGCCGGGGCTGCCCCTGGAGCAGCCGTTCCCAAAACAAAGCCCATCCTCAGAGCTGTTTTGAGGTCTGCAGGACACCTGCAGGAAGCGAACCAGATGATGCAGGTTCTCGAAATAACCTAAACAATGCAAAGAAAAAGGAATTCTGGCCTTTCCGCCGCTCTGCTGGCACTGGGGGGGGTCTGGGGGCTGGAAGGAGGTGTCAGCACGGGGGGATTTGTCCCCGCGTTCCCCGGGAGCGTCGCTGCCCTGGGGAGATGCTTTGGAGCTGCCGGCAGCAGCGCAGGTGTTGCTCCTGGTGGGAATGGGAAATGCCAGGGCTGCCCGGTGCCCGGGTGCAGGCGGGCTGTGCGCCGGGGGACCCCTGTGACCGCGGGGACGCCGGCACTGACGCCGTCCTTGTCCTGCTCCCTCCCTGCCAGGTGTCCCCTGCCAGCGCGACCGCCTGACCTTCGCCTTCTGCCAGACGCTGCGGCTGCTGGGCCGGTGCCACCTCCCGACGGTCCGTGCCCAGTGCTGCCGGAGCTGCCGCGAGCACGGGCTGCTGCCGGGGCCCGGCCGCGACCGCGGGGACCAGCGGCTCTCCCGGAGGTGACGGCACCGTCCCCGAGCGCCGGGACCCGCAGCCAGCACTGGAGGCTCTGGTCCCGCGGCAGCTGTGCCACAGCCGGGGGGCCGGGTGCTGTAACTTGTGCTACTCTCTAACGGTGCTCAAACCATCAGTAGGGGCTGGTGGGGCGGGGGGTGCAGATCCCGCTGGTCCCACAGGAGGTTCCAGGACCTGTCGGGGTCACACTGCCCTGGGAGACCAGCAGGGAAGCATTTGGGGAAGGGGAACCAAAAGCAGCGATAATTCAGGGGAGACCTCTCAGAAATGCTTATGGTGCTATCATCTGACATTTGCAGCCTCTTGAAGGTGTTGGCTGGCCAGCACAAACCTTGACTTTTATTATTATTTTTATATCTCTGAAGTGAGCATCCAGCATTCCACCGGCTCCGCCAACCCTTTGGGGTAGGGATTTGGTTTTTTTCCTTAAGGGACTTGAAGCTGGCAACCCATTCCTGTAATTTTCATTAAAATGTTTATGCACTGAAGCTAAATAGATTTAATTTAAGAAGTGGAGACAGGGCAGAGGAATAAAGTTTCAGCTTCAGCTGGGGGAGTGCAGGGTTCTGTAGCCCATGTCCCCACTGATGGCTTTCTCTGCCAAAGCCACTGCCATGTCCCTTTGGAGCAGAGGGGATCATGAGGGACACCAAGGTTTGGACTCCACCAGCACAATCCCTCGCATGTATTTGGGGAGGAGAGGGAAGCTGCTCCAGCTGTGAGTGGCACATCCCCTCCCTCGTGGGCAGCAAAGTGCTCAGTCCCTGGACTTCTGTGTGTAGCAGTGTAATGCTTGATTAAGGTGTTTTTCCATGTCCTTACAGGCTAAACCCCTTTTTTCCTGCTTGTCTAGATTCTCCTCTGTTAAGGTTAGCTGGTTTTTAACTAGGGTATCCAATGTATCCAGAGGCACAGCCCCTCTGCCCCGTGTGGGAATGAATCCCTCCCTGCCTCAGGGAGGGTGTGCTGGCAGGTTGGTCTCTGGAAGAGGGCAGGAGCCTTTAGACAGGAATTCCTTTCCCTTATTCTTCAGGCTATGGGGGATGCCTAAAAACTGGGGGACCTTGAAGACAACCCCCCTTGCACTGGGCAGAGTCAGGCTGGAGCCCATCCGGGTCATGCAGTTCCAGGTGCAATTCCCTGGGCTGTCAGAGAAACGGGGGGAATTCCTGTGTGTGATCTGTATGTAAAACACAAGCCATGACTTCACCATTTGTGCTTGATTCCTTTCCAAGGTGGTGTAAATTTTTTATGTTCCAAGAGCCTGTGTTCAGTCCTGGTTTCCTTGTCCCCATCCCTCCCAACCTCCCAGGGTTGCAAAGGGACAAGCCTTGTGTTGGGGTCTCATGGCCACGGCTCACGAGTGTGTTAAATTAAACAGTTACTGATGGAAACGGGTGGGTTTCACATTTTCTCTTCCCCTTGGGGAATTCCGAGGGAGTTTGCAGTTGATTGGAGGTGTTTCAGGCACTGGCAGCAGGAGGGAACCATCAGTTTGCATCCGAAAATCATTCCTGGCTGCCCTTTGCAACTGGGATTTGTTGATTAAAACATGACCTGGGCTGATGGGGTAGATCTGTTCTGCAAATCAATTTATTTGGTGGTACAGGGTCTGGTGAGCCCCTCCCGCAGTGCCTGTCCCTGTGCAGGGTCCCACCTGTGGCTGGCTGAGGGCTCGGGATAATCCCTCCTGTGGGACACCAGTCCATGGCCACAGCCTGGTGTCCACCCCGGCCTCGGGATAATCCCTCCTGTGGGACACCAGTCCATGGCCACAGCCTGGTGTCCACCCCGGCCTCGTGTCCCTGCAGTCCCCATCAGTTGTGTCCCTCTGGCACAGGGAAATGGAGCAGCCATGGAGAGCCTTTTCCTTTCACCCAGAGACCTTTCTGTTACAGCCCCAAATCCTTTCTGTTCCCATCCCAAATCCTTTCTGTTTCAGCCCCAAATCCTTTCTGTTCCCATCCCAAATCCTTTCTGTTTCAGCCCCAAATCCTTTCTGTTCCCATCCCAAATCCTTTCTGTTTCAGCCCCAAATCCTTTCCATTCCAGCCCCCAACCCCTCGTGTCTCCGGAAGGGTCAGCCCTGCAGGGGCTGGGGTTTGCAGAGTGTGGTGGCCCCGGCCCTGCTGTGACCCTCAGCTGTCACAGCACAGCACTGGGGCCAGGCTGTCCCTCTGGGAAGGGCTGAGCCGAGCCCATTCCCAAGTGCCCAGGCCGGGAGCTGCAGGATTCAGTGCAAGCCAAACCCATGGCAGCCCCAAACCCCATGTGCTCGAGCTGTTGGAGGTGTGTGGTGGGCACTGGGGCTGGAGAAGGTTGGATCATGCTGTGGGAATCTCTGTTGGAAGGGCATTTAATCTGATTTTTAGCCACATAAAAAGCCAGGCCTCCCACCAGCACAGAAACTGCGTTATCAGTGACAATAACACACATCTGGCCTAAATATCTGCAATATTTTCTGTCATTGAGACACCTCCAGTGAGTGTCTCTGGAAAGGGATTCTTTACAAGGGCCTCGAGTGACAGGACAAGGGGGAATGGCTTCCCACTGGCAGGGCAGGGTTGGATGGGATACAGAAATGCCTTTTTTCATCTTTTAAAGATGCTTTTATTGTCTCAACACAAGCAGGATGTTATTCAGACAGAGCTGCTGCAGTGGGGCGAAAGGGAAGGAGGAAAGGGCTTATGGATCAAAAGATGTTTGAAATAGGATCATGGAATGGTTTGGGTTGGGAGGGACCTTAAAGCCCATCCAGTTCCTGCCCATGGCAGGGGTGGAACTGGATGGGCTTTAAGTTCCCTTCCCACCCAACCATTCCGTGATTCCATGAACTCCTGGAAGACTCTCTGAGAGGAGCCAGAGGCTTTTGGCTTCAGATCAGAAGTCAGACCTTTGTGCCTCCCTTGGTCACCTCCAGACTTTTCCATACTGGAGACAGGAAGGAAGAGGAGCTCGTTAATTGGGAGGCAGCAGCTGCTCCTGGAGGAGCTTGTTTGTGTCTCAGCTCCACAGGAACACTCCAAGCGCTTCCGCAGCCCCGGGAGCCGTCGGGTCTCCCTGGCAGAGCACCTGTGGTTTGCGGCTCTCAGACCTCACCAAGTGCCTCTGTCCAGCCCAGATGAGCTCAGCTGGAGGATCTGAATTCCCCCCGAGCCAGAGGGGTCATCAGTCCTTCATCAGCTGCATGGACTGGGGAGGGACACGGTCCCAACCCGAGCCTGCGAGGAGGCAGCGAATCCAGCCGGACTGGGAACAGCTCAGCTTCCACCTGTGCTCTCCAGATCATGATAAGAGATGGGTTTATCTTGTTCTTGAAACCTCCTTGTGCTACACAAAGGGTTCCCAGGCACAGCCTTGAGGGTCGGCAAAGCCAGGACAGCGAGGGAAGGGTTTGAAAAATGTCACTGGTTTATCTTTTGTTTTGGCTTTTAACTGGCAGCTGATCCCTGCCAGCTGCTCCGGGGGGGAACAGCCTTCACCCGCCCACTTCGGGCTGCTGAACCCCGGCCCCTGCTCCAGCAGCTCAGCCCGGGACTGCCTGCTGCAGAGGGACATTCCCGGGGGGGAGTAAAGCAGCAGAAAACGGGAGAAGGGAAGGAAGGGAAGACAAAGAAGCTGCCTCGCTCCTCAGCTGTTACTAAAGCACTGCGTGTTTGCTCACCCAGAGCAACCACTCGGTTGAGAAATTCAATAAAGCTGTTCCACATGTGCCGAAGGAGGGGAGGGGGGACCCGCAGGGCCGGGCTGCCACAAACCCACGGCCCCCGGCCCCTGAGCTGCCGTGAGGGAAGGCTCAGCCGGGTGCAAACATCTGGAAATAGCGGGGTCTCTCCATGGGAGCGCTGCGCTGCCCTCCGCGGTGAGTAGCACTTGCACCCCCGTGTAAAGCGTGAGCAGTGGCGGGGCAGGAGCGCGGCCCTGTCCCGCCTCCTCCCGGCTTGCTCCTCGTTTGCAAGGACCCGCAGCCTGGGGGTCCGGCATGGAAACGGGATTTCGGACCTGGAACCGCCAGCCTGGAAACCCAGGGGCGGCTGTAAATCCCTTTGCGTGTCAGGGGAGCCTGGCACAGGGGCAGAAGGGTGGTGCTGCCTCTTCCTGGGGCACTGGAGGTGGGGACTGCTCTCCGCGTTACGCTGAGCTTTGAGGCAAGACAGGAGCTAAACCGGGGCTTGGGATGCTCCCCGCTCCTGGGAGGGCGATCTGATGGGAAGGAAGGTGGCCAGCAGCACCTGCCCTGGCTGAATTCCCCCGGCTCCGCGTGTTGGGGTTTGCTGTGCTCCCTGTCTCCTTCCACATCCCGGCAGGCTCTTCCCGGCTCCTCTGAGCCTCTGGAGAGCTGTAACCCCAGGTGCCCACCCTCCTGCCGGGATACCTGGGTCCCCCGTGATGGGCAGAGAGCCGAGCCCCTTCCAGCTCAGAATACTCCGTGATTTACCACAGAAAACAGCCCCGAAAGGACAGAACCGCCACAGCTCAGCTCAAACCCTGCACCCTCCACTCCTCCACTCCCCAGCTTGTCCTCAGGCTCTCCAGCAAACGCCTGAATGAGCTCTCCAGCCGCACGGGATGCTGCTGGTGTCGGGGAGCAGGGATGGCCCCGGGAGCAGGGAAGCCCGTTCGGTTCCCGGGATGGCCCCGGGAGCCGGCGGGGTGGGGATGCTCCTCCCGGCAGTGCCGTGGGTTGCTGGTGCCCTCTGCAGTTGTTCCTCCCTGCTGTAAATGCAAAGGATTGATAATCTGAATTGGTTTATCACTTGGAGATACGAGTGAGGGCGGTGACGTGTGTGTGTCTTCCCGGGTTCGGAGGAACATCCCGTGTTCCTCTGGCACCTCAAATCCTGCCCGACGGGACCCTCCGGAGCTGTGCCCCCCGTGTCTGCTGCTCCCTGGCCGTTCCTCTGTCACCCCCACGGTGTCCCCAAAGCCTCTGCCCACCCCGGTCTGTGGGGCAGCAGCGACGGGGATGGACAAAGATCCCAACCCCAGTTTAAATGGAAATGCTGGAGAGTGCAGCAGCTCCTGGGGAGTCACCTCCCAGTGCCCCAGCCGTGATCTGTTCCCTGAGGAACTGGGAATATTCCTGGCTTTAGAGGCCTGGTGTTGAGATCTGGTCCATTTTGCTGAACTGTTGCTCAGAAGTAGAACTTTTAACCTCTGTGTTCCAGCCCTTGGTGCCAACGATCCCAAGGCACTGCAGAAACAAGGAGAGCCTTCTCATAGGGGGTCCTCAGAGCACCCTATTCCATCCTCCAAGCCTTTGTCTGAGCTGGGAATGTGGGTTTGGTGGTGCCACCAGAGCTGTGCAAAGGCAGCAGGCACAGGGAGCCCCTGGGAGCTCATCCAAGGAGGGGGGCCACTATCTCATGGTCACAGGATCCACAGAAGCTCCTTGTGGCAGCAGATATCTGCATTCCGAAAACAAGGTATCTACCCTTTGCTGGGAAGCCAAAAAAAAGCACATTCCAGGAAAGCAGCCAACAGACAACGGCAGCTCAGGCTCCCTGAGCAGTGGAGCTCTCCCTGTAGGAGTTACCTGCCTGGACCCCATTCCCCTGGACCTGCATGGGGTGGGGTGCAGGACCCGTGTCCCCCTGTGCTGGCACACGAGGCACGGCTGTCCCTCCCCTCTGGGCTCAGAATGCTGGACAAGCTGCCGGGGCAGGAAAATTCACTGTGCAGGGATGCTCCGGGAGAGAGAAGTGGAAGGAGGTGCCTTAAATCTGGTTCTAAGTTAAAAAACAAGTTTGTTTTTCCTGAGTTGCTTTGTTTTCCACCAAGGTTATGGATCTTTTTGATTCAGCTCTTCCCAGGCAGTTTTCCAGGTGTGACAGGCACAGGGACAATCCCTGCCTGAATCCTCTCCTGTTCTTTCTCTGCTGGTCCAAATTAATTACTTCAACAAGTATTTCCTAAAGCCTGAGTTGGAATAACTCTTTGCTTCACCTTCTGCCAGCTCCAGGAGCTCCTGTTCATTTACCTTCCTCAGGAGAGGCTTTTCCTGGGATTCCCAGGCAGGTGCCTGGGATTCGTGCCCTCAGGAACAAGGATCTGGTGAAATCCCACGGGCACAAAGCAAAGCTGATCCCAGAAATAGCATTATATCCCTGAAGTGAGGGCTTGCCACATTTGCAGGCCTGGTTGGACCTCAGCTGTACAGAAAACTCAGTTATTTCTAGAAAATGGCATCTTCTGATCATCAGAACAACCTGAAAAACCCAATTTTAGTTGTTTTAGTGATTTAAACCAGACCTGGGCTTCTCAAGGAGCCAAATTCAGCAATGAGGGCACAAAGGGGCTTGAAATTTAACTAAAATTTAATTGAAGCTGAGTAACTGTAGGTAAGAGAAATATTTTTCCACATGTGCAGGAACCTATGGAAAAAGGGGGTTATTCTCTCTTCCACCTCTCTCTCCCTTTTAAATTAATTTTTTGGGCTAATTTGGCACAAGGACTGGGGAGGGGCCCTTGCTGGCAGTTCACTGATTTACAAAGGGAAACATTCCCGCCATTTATAGTGCTGGAGTCCATCCCATCATTCCATGCCTTCAGGAAAGCTCCATGGGGATTGTTAAAATGGCCGTAAATCCCTGAAATCCCAACAGATGTTTGCACTGAGCTCCCAGGATTTCTCACCATTGAACCAGCCCGAAACCACTGGAGCACCCCAGGGAGAAACAGCTCCCTAAATCCCTCAGGAGCCCCTCGGCACATCCTGAACATTGCTGCACTGGGAGAAGGAGCTGGGAGGGAACTGCCTAATTCCCAGGGAAAGGTAAATCCACGGTCAGATCCAAGGTAGATCCAGAGCTGCCATGGAGATGAACCCAGGGGAATTCCTCAAGTGAGAAACAGGGAGCAGCTGGAAATGTTACGGATGCTGCAGGTAAGATCAGTGAGGGAGCAGTGACAAGGAACAGGAGAGTGGGAACCACTGGAATGAGGGGCTGTGGGATGCTCTCACCTTCCACACCACAGGAAGTTATGGAAAATCAGGATCAGGCTGCCAAGGTCCTGTCCATAGGGAAACTTTACCCTCGGGGTGGTTGTAAAGCAAAGCTTCCAGAATCAGAATTGTGTAATAGTGACAGGGAAAAGAGCACAAATTCTTAGCAGGAATCGTGTCCCAGTAAAAACCTCCTTGTTCTAGTCCAGTCCCTCAGCTCCAAATTCTTTTCCTGAATGCATTTCAGCTTTAATGTTTATCAACACCAAAGAAGCTGAATGAAATTGATTTCTCTAATAGAAATCTAAACCTAAGCCTAAAGAAAAACCAAAAGGAATTCAGGACCCAAAAAGCAGTGTTTCAGTACAAGAATCTGTTTTATTTTTACAGTGCAGTGATTGAAACAATGTAGAAATTTAACTTGCAAAACTGAATTTATATCACAATGTCTCTCAGAAGGCAATGCAGATGTGTTGCTTTGAATCACAAAATATTCCTCTGGACACCAGAAATTACAAACTCCCAGCACTACACACTTGGCTCTCCTTAGAGACCGATTCCTCATAATTGAAATCTATCTTATAAACAATTTCTCTTTAAAAAAACACGTGGAAGATAGAAAGAACTCAAGTAGTAAACTCAAGGCCTTGATGATTATTGTTCTGTTTAGCTGCAGCAGAGCTGTCCCCGGCCGTGCCCAGGCGTCCCTAGTCAGGCTCGGTCACACACTGCTCCACGATCTCCCGCAGCGTCGGGTTCTCCATGGCTGCCGCCACCCTCTCCTTGTCGTTGATCTGTTTGTTGACTGCAAAACAGCCCAGGAGAGGGGACATCAGGGGCTTCCCGTGGCACCCGAGGGCACGAGGGTGCTCAGGAGTAAAGGACAGTATGAGGAGGATTATTGGGAAATGGGGAACAAGGACAGCTCAGTCACAGCAGAACGCCCATGGGAAATCAGGAATTTTTGTTACTTTCCTAGTTTAGGATGTAAGATGTTCTAATGACGTGTAAAATCAAGTGTGAAGCTCGTGATAAATCAGCAGTGCAAGTTCTCCAGGTTCAATTCCTAGTAATTTAACCAAGATAACCCATCTTTGCCAGGGACACTGAACGCTCAAGCCTGGACAGTCCCTGGACGTCCACGGCTGCTTGGGGCAGTGCCTGGCTCTGGCTGTGGCAGAACATCCATGGCCTGCAAGGTTTACTTTAAAAACTGACTGAGAAACATAATTTTTTGTTGTGAAGATTTTAGGACAGCGAGATCAACCAGTGAAGCGGCTCTTTATGTTAATTATTCAGCAGCACCTCCTTTTGTTACAAACACAACACCCACAAGAACTGAGGGGGTTTTGTTAAAAAACCAAACCAGCGACAAGCAGATGCTCAGAGAGGCTCCACAGCTTTGGAAACACCTTTGGCTTTAAAGCTTCCACAGGGAAAAGTGAACATTTGTGGCAAGACAGGAAGGCAGGGGAGGAAAGGAGTGCACAGAGCACAAACAGGCTGAAGCAGGGTCATGCACAGGCTCTACTCACTGTCCTCTTCAGTGGAATGTGTGCCCTCAGAGATGTAGATTTCCAGCTAGAGGAGAGATCAGCAATGTTAGAAGCATCCCAGCAGTGGAAATATTCCCTCCTGGAAGTAAAACACTGTCCCACCCCCACACCATGCATGTCACCCAGAGCTCACTTCACACCGCTCAACAGGCAGGATGGAGCCAGCAGCTATAAAAACAAAACAACCACCCAAAAATCAACAGCAGAAATCCTCAGGTAACTGATTTATTCTTTAAATTACTCGGGGCACGTCTCCAAAGGTGTGTAAATCACTGTATTTAATTTAGAGAGGTTGCCATTAATTCATGTAGCTTAAAACAGGCTTCAAACCAGGCACTTTACCTTGTGTCTAAAAGGCAAACATCTCTGAAGTTTTATTCTTAAACAAAGGCCTGTTAAAACAAAACAGAGATTTTCCTGTCAAATTCAAGGTTTGAGGTGCATTTTCAGAGACTCCATATTTAACAGGCAGTATAATTGGCAATGTCCTTTTGTATTCTGAGCAGCACAAGCCACAGAGGGACTCAGTAATCCTTGGCTTGACCCTTTGGATGCAGCTTCTCAGGTAAGTTCACACCTTGCGAGGTCTCTGGTCTCCAAACACCCCCTAGAAACACTCAACAGAGACAAGTTCCTACATTCCCAGCTTTCCTTGGTATTTTTGATACAGCTTCCCAGCTGTCCTGTGGCTGCATCTGTACCGAGGAGAATGCTTGGATTGTTCTCTAATATTTGTTAAAAAATCCAACATAAATTATTTGGGTATAAGTACGTTCATTTCCTCATTAAATTAAATCCAATACTTGTTTTACCTTTAATCTTTGAAACACACTGAGAAATGTTAGTGTTGATATTTAATGAGTTTCTAACATTGTCACATTTACACAAATCAGGTCAGAGCTCTCAGGTGTGATTTTTTTCAGATGAAATCTCACCACAAATCATAAGGAAAAAATACAAAGGCAAAATAAGCCAGTGTAGATTCTCCTTCAATTTAATTCCTTTCCTGCTCCTGGCAGTTCAGGACTTTTTTGGGGATTCTTGGATTGAATGTAGGGATTTTTGTGTATATGTGAGACTGGAGAACAGCCCACAGGGAAGGGAAAGGGGGACAGGCAGAAAGTTGTGGGTTTTTTTTTTAACTTGGGAGTTGACAAACTGTCAGTAACATTAATAAAATAACTCGGAGAATACAAAGAAGGAATTCTGTACCACATCCCACTAAATTTTTGCAAGGTTCTCTTTGAAGTTTCCCTACCTTGACACAAAGAGATGGATATCCCTGTTTCTCTGGATTTGGGGTTTTTTTGCTTCGTTTGGTTTGGGTTTTGGGTTGGTTGCACTGGTAGTTGGGTTCTCAGGATGAAATTCCTGGGCAAACCAACACAGCCAGGCAAGACTGGATCTGAACTGTGTTATTCACACCACCTCAAATTAACCCTGTGCTGGTTGTTTCTGATCTAACGAAACAAATCTCACCAATGAGAGTGGCCAAGGAGCAATGAGGTACTGTTGGTGTAAACCTGATGACGACCAGATATTCATCCTCTCCGATCTCCTGCACTTCCACGCCGTTTTCCGTCACCACTTCCAGTTCTTCCAAAGTGTTGGGCTTCTCCGGGTCCCGGATAGTCCGGATTATATCTGAAGCAGGAGACAAGTGGGCAACAATAAAGTACCTTTCCTGGCCTTCATAACAGGTATTTTTATGAACACCCACCTTCCCAGCACTGCTGATGTTGCTCTCCTTTGGAAGCCAACAACAAACGAGGCAAATACGCCAAACACGGCACTTTCTCCCTGCCCCACATGGAACACCCCTGCCCCACAGCCCCTCCCAGCCCTCGGGGCCGCCTCACGGCTCTGAGGCCCTCAGGACAGGGCACCCCCAAGGGTCCCCCCAGGCCGCTCACAGCCCCCGCCCCCTCCGGCCCCCGGCAGTCACCGTAGACCTCGATGGCCCTGTCGTGCTCCATGGCGCGGCTCGGGGGGGCATGGCGGGCCTTAGACCCGGGGGACCCCCACACCCGGCCCAGCGCCTGCGAGAGCAGCGCCAGCACCAGCGACATGGCCCCGCTCCGCCATCGGCCCGCGGGCCGCGGCACTTCCGCGTGGGGCGGGGCCGGGCGGGGCGGCCAATGGGAGGGGTGGAGGGCGGGGCCGGGCGGGGAGGGCCAATAGGCGGGGCTGTGCCGCCGTGATGCCCCGCCCACGGGCGGGGAGTGGGCGCGGCCGAGTCACCCCCTGGCTGTCCCTGCGCGGAGTCGCGTCCCCGGTGGGGACACAGCGGGACCCCCGGGACAGCCCCGGCCCCAGGGCTGGGGACACAGCGGGACCCCCGGGACAGCCCCGGCCCCAGGGCTGGGGACACAGCGGGACCCCCGGGACAGCCCCGGCCCCAGGGCTGGGGACACAGCGGGACCCCCGGGACAGCCCCGGCCGGGTCACTGGCCCCAGGGAGCCAAGGCCGCGGTGTTGCGGGATTTTAGGAACGCTCTAAACACGGACAGAGACAAGTTGAGAAAGGAGACGTTGTTTATTCTGCGCACGGTACATGGGGGAGGTTTTCCACAACTCAAACACGGCAGGGAGTAAAAATCAGGAGAATTTATACACTGAAGTTTACATAAACATGCCTTTTTGCATTTAAAAGAGGGGGCTAAAGGTGGAAATGATGCCATAGGGGTCCATCTGCAAGAGAGCTCAGAGAAAAGAGACAGAGAACTCTCCTTAAAATCCTACTTAAAGACACGAGCCCGTGGAACTCGCGGGGACCACAGCTCTCAGCGTGCATTGCTGCGCCGCGGTGCGTGCTGGGAGTTGTAGTCGCGGCTCCGGTACCACTCAGCTGACCGGAAGGAGGGACGGCCCCGCCAAGATGGCGGCGGCCCCGGGCGGAGGTGCTGAGCAGCACTGAGGAGGAGGAGGAGGATGGCGGCGGGGCCCGGGGCCCGGCGGGAGCTGCGTGTGCTCCTGGCGCCCCGCTCGGGGGAGCCGCGGGGATGCCCGCGGGACGCTGAGCGGGTCCTGCTGAGCAGGGCCCGGCTGAACAGGGCCCAGGACGCTCTGGGCACCCTCCTGGTCCCCGGCGGGATCTACCTGGAGTCGCTGGCGCCGGGCGGGGCCGGGCGGGCCCGGGGCAGCGTCCTGCCGGGAGCCTGGGCTGAGTAAGTGCGGGGCGGGCGGGGCAGGAGGCGTCCGGCGCTCGGGGGCTGAGGGGCTGCAGACCCCGCTTCAGTGGGGAACTCTCCCTAAAGCCCTGGCGGTGCGGGGATGCTGGGTCGTAGCTGCGCGTTTAGCTGGGGGTGCTCATGGTTAGCAAACAACCAAAGAAAACAAAACGGGGTTTGTTTGTCAAGTTGTTGGCTTCAAATCCCCCAGCGCCCTGACTTCCGCCGGCTCCCCTTCCCCCGCTGCTCGGGGCCAGCCCGTGTGTGACACTGGGCGATCACATGATGGCTTTGGCAGCTCTTCGTGCTGAGTCAGAACCGCTCTCGGTTTGTTCTGGACATCTGCAGTGTACAGCAACCGACACTGCTCAGAGACCCCCCAGGATCCCGGACTGGTTTGGGTGGAAAGGGACCTTTAAGCCCATCCAGTGCCACTCCCTGCCATGGGCAGGGACACCTTCCACTATCCCAGGGTGCTGCAAGCCCCGTCCAGCCTGGCCTGGGACATTGCAGGGATGGGCAGTGTTTCATTGCTGTTGCAGGGCTCTGGTCTGCACTGCAACCTGAGCTGGTTCCTCTCTGCCCTCTCCCCTTCACCCCAGAGCAGGTGTGAGACACACCTGGAGAGTTTCTCAGCCCAAGCAACAGGGGACAAGTAAAAAAGTCTGGAAATGGGCAATGTGTTCTGCTCTCCCTTGCTGGCAGAGCTGGTGTTCCCCCTCCTGGAAATCCTGAAGCGGAGCATCCCTGGTGTCCTGGGTGACTAAAGGGAAAAACACAGCAGGATGGAACCCCCTTTATCCAAGAGAGGAGGAGAAGTAGGGATTCCTCAGGCTCTGTCCTGCCAAGGATGAAGTAGTTCCAGTGCTGGGAGGGACGGGGTGGCAGCAGAATCTTCACTGCTGGAGTTAAAGTGTTGTCCATCAGCAGTGCACATCCAGCACTGTTCAGTGTGGGAAATTGGAAAGGGAATAAAGCCAATAAACCCGAATGTTGTATCTTCAGCTTCATGTGGGAGAAGACAGAAGATGATGGTTTGCAGTCAAACAAGACAAAACTCCTGGCTCTTGGTCAAAGTCATGAACTGTTTGTCTATGAGTTCAGTGTAGAAGATGGAAAACACAGCCCGAATTCCCTGCACAGTTGTAAGGAAGAGACACTTAAAAAGCTCCTTGAAGTTCAAAACATTAGTGAGTAAATTTCAGTGTATTTCGTGTGTGAAATTACTGCAGCTCTGGTTCTGCTGCCCCTGGTGGGATGAATCCAGTCAGTGGGATTGAGCACTAGGGAAGTGTCAGGTACCTGCACACTGATCTAAAGTGATCAGCAGGATTAATGGACTTGAAAATTAAGAGGGACATTTCTGTATTTAAAGGTGATGTTTTTAAAGGGAATTAACTGTTGCAGGGTCACATGTTTGGGTGATAAGTTAAAAAGTTTTAGTAAAATACATGCAGCCCTGCTCTCTCAAATGTTAAGTTTAATATTGGAACTGATGGAAGAAAACAGAGACGGGATTCTTCAATAACCCTGCAAAGACTAATTAAGCATTTAACATTGTATTTTATGATTAGCTAACATAGTGTGGAGTTAGGATGAGCCTTTGCAGGACCTTTGGTTCTGTAACAGTCTCCCTTCCTGAAATATTTTTATCTCCAGAGTTTGTAGCTTTTCTTTTCAGTGCTGACTGAAATATTTTGTGCTGATTTTTTGTGTTCTTCAAAGTATTGTCCACTTAAAAAGCCACATAAAAGGTTTTAGGAAATTGTTCTAGAATTAGTGCCCCTGACATAGAAAGTGAGATTTAAGACCAACCTCCCCAACTCACAATCCCAACTTCTCTTAAGATGGTAACAGGGGCAGTGAATGTGAGCTGTCATTTTCCCAAGATTCCTTTACAAATCAAAAGTCCCAGCTGACTGTAATCCTAAAATATCTTCAAATTTACAGGTCTGCCCTCAGTTTTCTCTGTGAAGATTCTGTCTTTTGGAAACAACAAGTGCAAACTCCTGCTCAACCAGTTTGTCCTTGTGCATCTGACCTTCCCTGGGACAGACTCGCCCTCAGAGACCTGTGACTGCTTCACCCTGGATTTGCCTCCAGCAGCTGTGGGGAGAATAACAGATTCCCAGTTCTGCAGAGGGATCCTGTTCCTGTTGGACAGTGCTGGCTGGATTTGTATCCTTTGCAGGAGAGATGAGCTCTCAGGGAAAATGATCTGAAAGAACAAAGTTGTTTTTCTTTGCTCTCAGGGCTGAGCAGAAATTTCTTTAAAGACATTTAAGTGAGATCCCTCCAAAAAAGATTGTGTAGCCAAATCCTGGTTGTTGTACTGAAAATGCAATAGTTGTGTATCAAATGTTTCTCAGCTGTTTCCTACTGGATTAATGGGTTTCAGTGGGTTTGATACATGGATCTGTGTATAACAGGCTGACATCTACTGCATCTAATTTCTTAATTAAAATTAGAAATGATCTACAGATACACAGGGAGTCGGAGCTTGGGAGCCAGACTTGTGTGTTGGGATGAACAGGGCTCAGACCTGTCAGTTCCACGAGGTGCTGGATTTAATCTATTCCTGGTCATTTTTCCTGAAACCTGTAAAGGTCCAATCAAGTCAGGATACCTTTCCCTCCTAGAACCAAAATTCCCTGTCCCCTCCTGTGTAACCTCTCAGTTGGGCACTCCGAGGCCTGGGCTTTTCCTTGATGCTGTTTGCAGATGTATTTGACTCGTGTGATGGTGCCACCTTAGGGAAGGTCAGCGTGGCCCCCGTGGCCCCCCTGGCTGCCCTGGCAGTGTCCCCTGACCTCGGGGTGGCCGTGGTGACCAGCACTTCCAACCACGCCCTCGCCGTGCAGCTCAACACCTACTTCAGGTACCATTCCCAGGGAAAGGCTTTGGGCTTCAGCAGTGCCTGATCTTGGGCCTGGCCTAGTCGAGGTGCTGGCACTGGTCAGCTTTTTATGTTGCCTTCTGTGGTAGAGCAGAAATTTCCTGTTTGTTTAAAGATTGTCCTTTTGTTATTTGCTCCAATTTACACTCTGTCACTTTAACAAAGGAAAATGTATCTATTAACATCTCCTTATTTTAATTTGTCTATTAAAAATAGATAAACTTTGCCTTGCACTTGATATTTCCTCTAGGAAGATTAGGATGTGTGCTCTCAGTGCCAAGGGTGGGTGGTTGCACCTTTTAGAAATGCAATGGAATTACTAAACTGTTCTGGTACAGCTGTGCTGATTTAGCTTGACTAATTAGGGCCAGGTGGTAATTAAGAGGTGGTGTCCACCTCAAAAGAAGGAGGATCAGGTTTTGAGGGCTCCCCTGGACATGTTCCTGGGAGTGCTGTTACCCTGAGAGAAAACTGCTTCACTGAGAGCTCCTGGAGGAGTTAAGTGTGAAAAAAATCTTAAATCATTTGAGTGAGGTGACACTTCATATTTATTTCTTTACAGACAGTTCCCTGGGCATTTGCTCTGTAAGAGAGATCCTGAAAATCTTCCAGTGGAGCCTCCTGAGGGAGTGGATGAGGATGACCTGGCCAGTTCTGAGTACAGCATGGAGCTCCTGTCGTCGCCTTTCCGCACAGACAGGTACAGAAGGAAAACACCTCCTGAGACAGGCTGGGCTTTGCCTCCTTTGGATCTCTGATCATAAACTGCTGATCTGTTTCTTCAGTTGTAATTGTGACAAGTAAGATCAGCCCATTCTGCTTTAAATATTTTGAATTTAGGATGGGCCAAGACAACTTCACCTGTGGTATTGAACAACTGCCAAACGGTAATTGCTGTTTAGGGGTTACCTTTAAGTCTTAGAGGTATTAATATAATAAAACATGTGAATTAGAACTTCATGTAAATGTAAGAAATAGTTCTGGAATTAACTCTGATACACTTTTTTTTTAAAATTGATGGGGCATTTTCTGTGAGGATAATTAAATTTTCTGCTAAAATTGCTAAACGTGGACGCTGTCAGCTGTGGTCACTCAGCTTGGCTGCAGGGAATATTTAAGTACAATTAAGCAGTCCATATTAAGGTTAGAGTGCAAGAAGCTGGATGGATTTTATAAGCTTAAAATGCTTTGCATTGTTCTTGGAGAAACACCTGGTGGTACAGGAGACTGCTGTCCTCTCCCCAGGTCCTGGAAGGCACACTTATCCTCACTGCGGGACAGAGTCAGGAGAAGAAGAAGACCAGGTTCTCCAGATGTGGTGAACGACTTGAACTTGCCTTGGTATCAGTTTTTTACCCATCTTGAAGATCACGATCCTGAGATTTATGAGGATCCAGAGAAGATGGTGGCCTTTGTTCCCCGGGCTGTTACGTGGGCGGCTTCCAGACCGCTCCAAAGCCAGGGTGCAGACCCTGGGCATGCAGGACAGCAGTGGACACAAATCCCCGTGGGAGCACCACAGGAAGTGGTGAAACTGGAGTGTAAACTGGTCAGTGGAGCTAAAGCTGTGTTCGTGGTGCTGACACAGGACACGGGGTTGTCTCTTGCTCTCTGGGATTTTGAGTCCCAGGATGTGACGTGTTCCCACTTTGGCAGAAACAGTCTTTATGTGGAGTGCAGTGCAGAGGTGCCACTGTGTCTGCTGCTGACAGGTGAGGGGTCATAAACTGTCCTGAGACAGCTCTTTTAGGGGCTTTTAGTGTTCTTACCTGGCTGCTGTTGGGTAATTTCCATGGCATTCCTGCTCAGGTGAAATCCAAACGGAGCCGCTGCAGCTTTGACTCACTGTGTTGGAAGCAGCAGTGGATAGAAATGCTGCTGCCTGGCAGCTGGCTGATACCTCTCTAATTACGGTTTGGTTGTGTTGTTCAGAGCGTGGTCTGTCCCTGGTGCTGTTTGGTGTGACTCAAGAGGAGTTTCTGACCAGGCTGATGATGTTCGGCAGTGCCGGAGTCGTGGATTCCGTGTGCCACCTCAATGGGTGGGAGAGGTGCTCAATTCCCATCCATGCCCTGGAGGTAAAGAAAGCTGTCCTCATGTCTTGCAAATAACAGACTGCTTCTCTCAAGTGTTGAATGCAGTTTAGCAATGTTAGTGGTGCTTTTAGACACAATTAAAGTATGCCTTGAACCTAGGGGCAAGAGGAAGTGGTTTAGTTACTAAATAAACAATAAAGCCCCAAGCAGATGAGTAACCCAAAAGAAGAAATAAAAACAAAGTGAATGCACATTAACAAAATAAAACAGAATAAAACAGTGCTCAAAAATCCCTCTTAATTGGACCCAAAAGCAATTTTGCCAATTTCCAGAAGTTTTTTTCCTCTTGCAAGGTGTCAAATATTAGAAGAAATCCTTGGAGATGGATTTTTGGGTTTATTATACTGTTCTTAAAAAATTACTGTAGGCTTATTCAAGGTTCTGATTCTCAGAGTCCTTATTTTAGATCCCAAATCAAAGTCTATAAAACTGCTGCAATAACATTTTGTGTGTGAAGCTACAGGGCAGGGTTTGAGCAGAACCTTTTAAGGAGCCTGGCAGGTACTGAACAGGTCGCCCTGTTACTTCAGGCTACAGGTGCTGCACACATAGTTTAAATTCCTTGTGTTTTTCTGCATGTGTGGAATAAAACCCCCATCAGTACAACGTATGTTTTTAGAATCCATGGGTAATTGTTCTACTGCATGTTTGTCTAGGCAGGTTTGGAAAATCGCCAGCTGGACACAGTGGACTTGTTTTTAAAAAGCAAAGAAAGTGTTTTCAGTCTCTCTGCATCCTGCTCTGGGCCTGAGCACTCCGGGGGTGGTGCCTCCCAGTCTTACCTGAGAAGTGAGTAAAGCAGCTGCACTTACCCAGAGGTTTCAGTTAATTGCCTTTCTCTCTGTGCCTGTGTGTGTAGCATGCAGAGGGTTGAGCTGTTTCTGGAACCATTGCAGATCTGGAAGAGCTGAGGCCAGCTTTGAACCTGCTCTGCTCAGCAATCCAAGAAAATGATTTGGAGCCTCACAGCAAACACTTCTCTGAGCAGCTCCTGAACCTCACCCTGACTTTCCTTACCAAGCAGCTGGAAGAGATCTTTGTGCACACAGAGGGTAAGGTTAATCACGCTGAATCACCCAGTAATGAGTTACTATTTAGAGAAGTAAGAACAGCTAATTTTTTTATTAAAAGCTTGAATTTGCCTAGAATTAACGTAAAAAATACTCGAATTAAGTGAATGAAGACTATTCATCCCTGCATTTTTGATTGGACTTACCTGACTAATAATTGATTAGATTCATAAAAATTTCAGTTCTCGTTTACTGGTTCCTGAGAAGGAAAACCCCTCAGGGAGGGCAGGGAGCACTGGAGGGGTTGTGGCTGTGCCCTGTATCCTGGCAGGATTCTGGGAGTGCTGGGCTGTGCCACTGCCTGTGCAGGTGAAAGAGCTGGTGTGCCCTTCCCTCTGAGGGGTGTCTGTGTATGGAGCAGGACACTTACTCATTCAGCATTGCTAAACAGTAAAAATCCTGTCTGTTCATTCCCGTTCACTGTGTCTTGGTTGCTCTTGGCAGAACCTGATGAGTTCCTGCAGAAGGCTGCAGATATTTTAACTGATTACATTATTAAACTGAGGAAGTTTCTGAGAAAATACCCCCGACCACAAATAACTCCAGAGCACTTGGGAGGTGACCTGGATGAAGACCTGCCTGAGATAGAAGATAGCCACCAGTGGGAAAAACTGACACCAGAGGTAAAAATGAGGAATCCAGTGTTTGCTGCTATTATTATTTAAGGAGATCATTAATGTGGAAATACCTTAAAGTGTCAGGGAAGAAAATCAATATAGGGATTTTAAAGATAAATGAGTTTGATCCATGTTTTTCCCTTTAGGAAGTCATTGCTGAGGCCATCTTAAGCAACAAAATTCCAGAGGCCCAGATCTTCTTCCGAAGGCATCAGCATCCTGCTGAGAGTCTGCAGGAATTCATCCAGACAGGCCTGGACCTGGTCTATGACTGTCTGCTGAAGGACAACGCCAGGGAGGCCTCAGAGCTGCTGAGGAACATGGTGAGAGGTGCTCAGGGCTTCTTCACACTTGTTTGTGACCGTGGAACGCGTGGAGTATGGGAGCTGGTAGGGCTCTGATGGGCGGGTTGACTCCGCAGACACAGGCGGAATTCCAGTGAGAATTCCCGTGTTCTGAAGCACTGCTGAGGGAGCCTGTTTGTGGCTGTGTGGCTGAAGCCCTGGTCAGCAGAGGGAGGGTGGCTCTGGGGAGGGGTCACGGGGTGCAGGGGCTGCACCCAGGCGCTGCAGCAGCAGGCACATCCCTGCAGGGACTGGGGCAGGGCCTGTCACAGGCCTGTTGGTAGGAGCTGTGTGCTTTGGAAGGAAAACAGGTGTGTTGGTTCTGTATTTAATCTTTTTAGAGTATTCCCAGGGTACATTTTACAGTCTGCATGCAGTGAGTGTCTTCTTTGTGTCAGGGCTTTGATGTGAAGCAGGAATTGCACAAGATCTGTTTCCACACAGAGGATAAACACGTCCGAGATCTCCTGGTAAGTGCAGCAAAGGCTTCTCCAGCCCAGTCTCAGGCCTGAGGCTTTGTGTGTTCAGGGAAACCACTGTACTGAGCTGAGTGTCAGAACAGAGACAGCCAGGCTTCATCCCTGCATCCTCCCACTGTAGCTCCTGAACACCCCTGGTCCTTTCTATTTGCAGTTAAAGTTAAAATGTGTTAAAATGTCATTTCTTTGTCCTGGCTCTGGCCCACTTCTCTCACACAGTCTGGAGTCCTCTTCTCATTTAAGTGTGTTGCCCTCTGCTTCCAGCACTTTTTCCTACAGTTGATTAATTGTTTGCACTGGCAGGATCAGTTCCAACTTGAATATGTTAAAAGCAGATAAAAATGACAATTGGAGGTAATACTTTAATTTGAATTAAAGGTGAAAGTGTTACGAGAAGAAAATTATTTTTCTGAAAAAGAGAAGAAAATCATAGACTTTGTGCATCAGGTTGAAAGCTTTTACTCGGAATCCTTCCAGGAAAATAAAGAGATTCAGTCTCTTTCCAGGTAATGTGGGTTACTAGTTTTAACTATTGATGAATAACATTAATAGGATTTAAAATGTGCTGGATTCTACATTCTGTATGATTTACTGCACTAACAAATACAGTCTTTAATTTTGTTAATTTTCTCATTAATGTAACAGTTGCTGTCGTGTTCTCTCCAGACTAAGCCACGACAAACTTCTGTCAGGGTGACAGAGCTCTTCTGCTCCTGTCATCACCATAAAGGAAGCATTTTTAGTAACTGATGATATTAGAATTACTGCTCAAATAATTACGTTCAGATGGAATGTGTGCTTTGTTCTTGATCTGTGATGCCCCTAATCCAGCAAACTGAATAATCTAGAAAAGTCATTTTGCAGTTAAATAACTGTAAAAGTGTTATGGTACTTATGATTTGTTAAGGAAAAATGAGGTAATTCTTCAGTTCTCGATCCTGTAGCTCAAGTGAGTCCCTCTGGCACTTCCAGAGCTCTTCCAAATGGACTGGTAAATTCACTGACCCCATCACCTCCTGTTTGTTAGGTTGGTGACTGTTCATTACAAGGGCACTAATCCCACCCTGATCCACTCCCCGTTGCAGTTTCAGCAGCTGGAGAAGGGAGCAAGACCTTTCCAGGCACGTGGCAGTTCTGGAGTCGCAGCTGGGCCGGGCCAGAGCTGGGGCTCACAGCAGGAGGGGCAGAGTGATGTTTAACTGGGCCCAGTGGTGGGATGAGCTTGTGCAGGAGATGATCCTGCTCCCCAGGAAACCACGCCAAGGCAAGTGCTGTGGGACTGAGGGCTTCAACCGGGAGTTAAAAATCTCTCTGGCTTTGTGTGGAGTGGCGTGGGCGGAGTTAGAAACCTGTGCTGCCCCAGTAGGTCACTTGGATTTGTCAGGGAAAGGGGTAACAACGGGTTTCATCCTGTGGCATTCTGGATCTGTGCTGTTCCTCTAGAGAAGAGTTTGGAAGCGGCTGGAAGGGAATTGCCTAAGGCATGGCCACCTGTAAGTGCCACGTTCTGTCCCACTCCCTGCACTGGGGAATTGCTTCCAGCTCTGCCAGCATAAAGCTCTAAAAGCTGTAACAACGTCCTTGATCTCAGCATCATGTTTGTAACTGCTCATTAAAAACGGGTACTTGGAGGGACAGGACAAGGGGAATGACTTCCCACTGCCAGAGGGCAGGGATAGATGGGATATTGGGAAGGCATTCCTCCCTGGGAGGGTGGGCAGGCCCTGGCCCAGGTTCCCAGAGAAACTGTGGCTGCCCCATCCCTGCAAGTGTCCGAGGCCAGGTTGGAGCACCCTGGGATGGTGGAAGGTGTCCCTGCCCATGGCAGGGGATGGTCTTTAAGGTCCCTTCCAACCCAAAGCATTCCATGATTCTGCATGTAAGGAAATACCAGTATTTCCCTGAGCAGTGTTTGCTTGTGCTGGTTTCATCCATTTGCCTTTTTGAAACACAGAACTCAAGACCTGCAATCCTGAGGTTCTTTGGATGCACTTGACAGCCCAGCACGACTGGGTTAATGTTTGCTCCTGGATTGAGGAGTCAGAGCCCAGCCAGGCTCCGTGTGGCCGAGCTGCCTGGCCCCCCCTGACTCCAGACATCGTTGACAGGAGCACCCTGTGCAGCACCTACATGAGACAGGACATCCTGAACAAGCTGGCCAGGTGGGTGCCCTTAGTGCTTTACACTCTCTCTGTGTTGTGTGAAGCCAAAATCAGAGCAATAAAATCTTTCATACATATAAACTTTATATTGCCCTTTTTGGAAACTGCACAAATCTCTTAATAAATGTAATTTTAGTCTTTCAGTTATCTGAAAGCAGTAAGAACCACGAGGGCGAGAGCAGTCCTCCCTCAGCCCTTGGATCTTTCCCAGGGATTGTATTCCTGGTGCCCACTCCATGCCAGGGAGGGCGTTCTGAGCACGCACTGAGCATTTCACTGCTCTCACCCCGTTCTCTGCAGTGGCCTGGGGTAACCACAGCGGTGTTTGAGCAACACCAGGCGCGCTGTGGCTCCTTGTGTTTGCCTCAGTAGTGAATTAATCCCTGGGAAGGAAAGGTCTGCTCTAATTCTGAGCTGAAAACACCCTTCAGAACTTGTCAAAGAGGAGCTGAGTGCTCAGTGTCTGTGCCTGTTTCTGACAGGAATGGAATTTTTGTGCGTTCGGAGCTGGACAATTTTGAGCTCCTGCTCCAGAGACTGTCGTGCCTCGGGGGAGTCCTGCAGAATCCTCACCCTGTTCCAAAATACAGCTCTGCCAGTGGCCTGGACTTCCATGCTCAGTTTGTCCTCCACTGCCTGGAGCACAACTTGCAGTACCTGCTGTACACTTACCTGGACTATTACAGGTAGGAACGCTTCCCATCCCTCAAATCCCATGCAGGTTTAAGGAAGGAAACACAATGTTAATGGTTGGTGGGGAGACCTTTCCTCAGCCCGGGCAGTGTCATTTAACAGAAACTCTGGGGCAGTGTGAGCTGTGTTTTGAAGCTTTACTCAGGTTGTCTTAGCATTAATTTGTGTGTCAGTCATGAAAGGAAACAATTGCAGTTGTAATTAGTGTAATGCTATAAGCCATGCAATTTTCAATGAGCCAAGGCTACTTGTTTTTCAGAAACTCAGAGTTTGCAGAATCCTGGAACTCTGTCTCTTGAGCAAAAGTACAAGCTCACTCTTGATGTGTTCACAAATAAAGAAATTGCTGGTTTCCATCTAAATTAGGATTAGTTGGGATTTGAAGGTGGTACCAGTAGTAGGTATTGGAATTATATGAATGCTTTCCACTTAACGGATACTTTGCAATTAAAATTTCTGAGCTGTAACTCCAATGTAACACTGGGTTTATCCAGAAGATAAAAGTGGACCAGAGAAAGAGCCAACAAATAATTTTCTGGTTGTTTTTCCAATCACTTCTAGTTGCCATAACACCCAGTCAGATGCTCCAAATGTTTAATGCTGTGTCACATCAGTGGTTACAAATCCTGCATTTTCACTGTGCTGTTCCTTGATTTGCAGTTTAACCCCTTCAAATTGCCCTATTTTGGATAAGAAGGAATTGCACGAAGCACACCCCTGGTTTGAATTCCTTGTGCAGTGTCGAGGGGTTGCCAGCAGTCCCCGAGGTAGGAATCCTGCTCCGGAGGGGGGCTGGTGTCTCTGCTCTAGCTCAGGCTTTGGCACAGCTGGGTTAAACCTCTGCTCTGCTGGAAACCTCTTTTTGATCATGACAAATCACATGTCTATCACTTCCTCGTCTCTGAAGTCTGGATTGTAATTCCTGCTTGAACTGTACATAAAGATCTGGAGAGTGCACAGAAGTGAGAATTATTTTGCGTGTGATCATCAGTACCTCCAGTTCAATTACATTCCCAACAGAAGGAGAGTTCATAAGAAAATGCACATCCCATTAAAATCAGACCTTCCTCCTGTCCTTGTGGTGCATTTTGATTTCTCTGCCCTTGGATTATGTGTTTGCTTCATTGAAAACCAGTAGAATTTGTGCCCTTAACTCATTGCACTTTTAAAACATTTCATGTTTTGCAGAGTCACATGTTAACAAAAGACAAAAATAAGCCCAAGTGAAGCTTTTTTTTAAGAAAGTGTGATCAGGGTAGGATAAAGAATAGAACCAATACAATGCTAAACTGTGGGGCTCAATCCTAGTCAATCTGTGGAGGCAAAACTGTTGTTTGAAATTGGGAAAAGCTTGGTAAACCATAGAACACCTTGTCTGTGTTTATAAGCAAATGGATAAAAATCAGTATTGACAACAAAAAGTAGAAAATTCAGCATTTTTCACAGTCAGAGAACAGTTGTGATGTGTGATTAATGATTTAACATTGGTTTTGCATGAAGTTAAATGTCACTTTTTTTTCTTTCCAGATCCCAAGATGATTTTCCAGGCGAGCCTGGCCAACGCTCAGATCCTGATTCCCGGTGTCCAGGCGGGTGTGAGCAGCATCCTGCTGGAGGGCAGGACCCTGCTGGCCCTGGCCACCACGGTGTACGGGCCTGGAGGCATCGACCAGGTACTGCCTGGGGACCCCTGCTGCTCCCTCACCTGCACTCCTGGTTTCCATGGAGGAATTCCCACTGAGCCACCTGCTGGCACAGAATGGAGGGACACAGAGTGTTGTGATCCGCAGCAGTCACCTGGAACACCAGGTGCTGGGGAAGATGTGGCTGACATCACTTAAAAGCATTTTACAGGAAAAAAATTATATTCTCTGTGTCGTCACTGCATGTTAAACTCCCATGGGGTAGTTTGGCACATGAAAAATTGTTGTATTACTATCTTCATGCAGTTTCCTCCTCGTTAATTTTGCTTTCTTGCAATGTAGGTCCTTCAGAATGAAGATACAGAAAAACCTCTAAAGAAAGTTGATCCGCAGCTCCTAAAAATGGCCTTGACCCCTTACCCCAAGCTCAAGGCTGCCCTCTTTCCCTCCTGTACTGCTCATGGAATTTTGCCTCCTGACATCTCTCTCTACCATCTGCTTCAGGTACACGAAGTGCTCTTGGGCAGGACACAAGGAAAGTTTGCAGCTAAAGCCTGAGGGTGGGGACCAGGTGTTGTTTCCCTGGAATCCTTAATCTGGAGCTGAAGTTCACAGCTTCATCCTGAACAGGTTTTTCAGGTGGTCTCTGAACCCTGTGAGTTTGCAGTGAGCAATCCTGGAATGTCAGAGAGGGATATTCTGGCAGTGTTCAGTGGGCAAAGTGTTCAATATTACAGTAATTACAACATTTAAATTTTAAAATGTTTGTAGCATTCTGAGGGAAATAGAAATTGAGAGCTATAGGACAGTGATGTGAAATTCTTAAGCTGTCTCAATATATTTTGTTTCTGATCTTTCAGTCCTTAATGCCCTTTGATCCCGCGAGATTGTTTGGCTGGCAGTCTACAAACACTCTTGCTGTGTCAGGTATGTCCCTTGCCAGGGATTATGTGTTTTCCTAGCCTGAGCACCTAAAACAAAATATGTTCCAGTGGAATTATTTGACAGATAAATTTACTCCATTTCATTCACGAAAATAGTGCAATTTACTAAAATTGTGTTTTGAACTATAATTCTAGGTTTCTTGCATTAAACCCTTCACAGACAGAACTATTTTAAAATATAAGATTTAAAAGAAAACATTGTTTTTCTAAGCAAGCTGAGGTGATCCAGAGTTCCGATTTCCAATGAGAAGTGGAATTTCCGTGGGGTTGGGACATGCCAGGATCCGGATGGGACCAGGGGAGGCGTGCTCGGTGGTGAGGCCGCGTTGTGCGGCCCAGGGCCGCTCCTCCTGTGCTGCAGCTGTTGGCAGCTGGCTGTGCTGCTGTCCCTGGCAGATGCCTGGAGCCGCCTGCCGCACTTCTCCAGCCCCGAGCTGGTGAGCAGCCACGCCCTGCTGGAGAGGCTGGACTTCCTGCACTACCTGCGCCACGGCCGCCCCGCCTTCGCCTTCGGCACCTTCCTGGGGCAGCAGCTGGCCGCCTGCAAGACCCCCGGGCAGCTGTGAGTGTCCTCCAGGGGTTACAGTCCAGCACAGGGAGGGAGTGAATCCTCCCCAGCAGCAAACGGGTGCTGAGAGTTGGAATTCTGGGTGTCCTGAGGTGGGATAGAAATCAAACATCACCTGAAGGGAGGTGAGCTTTATTTGGAATTACCTGAGTAAAATCTGCACAAGGAAAGTTCCAGTCATACCAAACACAGGCAGGCTCTTTTAGGAACCTGAGCCTCCAGATCACTTTGTAGGTAAACAGTGCCCCTTTTCTTTGACATTTCCTAAGGGTGACACTTCTTTAGTTAAATTAATGAGGCAGAAAACGGACCTGAGATTGATGGAATTGAATGTTCTGGCTGAAACTTCAAAATCAGGTGTTGAAAAGGGTATAAAAATCAAATTACACATCTTGCTTGAATATGTGAAATTCACTGTTTGGTATATTCAGAATTAGTAGGAGTTAGAACAAATCACATTGTTTCTGGGATGGCTGGTTTGTGTATTAGTCACTGTTTGTTTCTCATTTCTGTACAGATCAGTCTCTGTTGTGTAAACAGGTAAAATTGGGGCTAGAAGGAAGACGTGCATTGATGTAGAGTGAGGTCACAGTTTAACAGACAGTCAAGGATGCAGGATTTTTTCAGTGACTGCTGTGGAAAAACCCTCTGGGTACATTTCTCTGGGCAGGTCAGACTCAGGGTCCTGATACTGCAGTGGATTTTCAACTCTGCAAAGGCACTTTCTGAACTCAGTGCTGAAGGGATGTTTTATTAGTTATAATACCAATTCCATTAACTTTAGTGTTTGATAATTGTATTAAACTAGAAACTTTGCTTACCATATGTGAGGTTTTATTCTCATACCCACACTTTTCATAAATATGAAACTTTTGGGTTCTGTTTACCTTTGCTGATGAATCTGAGGGTTTAGTAAACCTTGTAGGTGCTGGTTTACCTGGGGAATACTCGTGTTGGAAAATGGGTTAAAAACCCAGTGTGTTGCTTGTGTTGCAGGATCCAGCAGGCAGGGAAGGAGGCCCAGGTTTTAGCTCTGTCCTCCTTCAGTGCCCCCGCAGTGGCTGCAGCCTGTGTGTGTTTTCTGGAGCTGCTGGGCCTCGACAGCCTCAGGCTCCGCGTGGATGTGAGAGTTGCAAACCTGATTTTCAGCCACAGAACCAGAAATGAGGACTCTCCTCACAACCACATCAGAGACTCTCTGGGTAAGGCTGTCTCTGTCTGCCTTGAAAGAGGTGCTGTGGATTTCTTGGGAAGAGAAGCAGAGAGGGATGGAAGGATGGTGCCTGGTGGCTCAGCAAGGCAGTAAAGGCATCTCAGAATGTTGTTCTTTTATTTCTGTTTCTTAACTAATTTTGAAGGTGCATTTTGAACCTGTCATGTCATATAAGACTAATATAACATGGAGCCAGAACGACATGAGGATTTAACAGATACTGTCCAGCAGCTGCCTAAGACTGATCTTAGTGAGGTTCAGCCTAAGGTTGTAATAATTTAATAGAGAGTTAAACAAAGTCCCTTGCCAAATCTCCTGTCTCCTTCCTATTTGAAAACTGTCTTACAGCTGCAGTGAAGTCAGGTGTTCAAGGCTGTAGGGGAATTAAGTTTATTCTAGAAATAACTTTAGAAATTTGAATTTCTAGCTCTAGGGCCACAGGTGCCTGATTTTCCAGCTAGGAAGCTACTGGTACTTTTTAAATGCTGCCCTGACTCTGATCCCAGATAGCATCTCAGGAATGTGTTCTTTTAAACAGTTGAGAAGTTAACGAAGTTGGCTGATGGTGACAAAGCAGCAGCAGCAGCAGTTCTTACCTCCTTGGAAGAAGCCTTCTGGGATGCAATTGAGCACCAAGGAATAAAGAGGTGGGAACGGCCTGATTGGAAGGGCTGTGCTGGGGAATGGAGACTGAGCCCTGAATTTGGTTATTTGTGTATCAGGTAGCCCTGAAGAGGTCGGGATAGGACAGTGCCTGCTGTGGTGGGTGGGAACATCCACAGGGTGCAGTGTGGAAGCTCCCAGAGGGGAATGTGACCCCACTGAAGTCCCTGCAAGTGCCGTGTTGCTGTTGGCAGCCAGTGGATCTTTACACCTGAACTCCTGGTGTAAATGTGGCAGTTTATTGCAGCTGAGGCTCTCTGCATTCCATGCAGGACATCCAGTGACTCCAGGAGGCAGTGGTCCTTGGTGATGCAGTTCTGCAAACTCCACAACCTCGGGCTGAGCACATCCTACCTCAGGGAATGTGCCAGATCCAACGAGTGGCTGCAGTTCCTCATCCAGACCCAGCTGTACAGCTACCAGCCCAGCCAGGTGAGCTCTCTGTGCACTAAACAGTCTTGGAGCGAGAGAATATCCCAGTGTGGAGACAGCAGGAGCCTCACCAGCTCCAGGGCTTTGGTTGTCCCGGGATGTGGGTACCCTCGGACTGTGGGAGCCCTTCCCTCACAGCCACATTCCCAACTCTGCTGCCTTTCTCTGCCTCCTGGTGTGGGAAAAGCTGACACAAGGCAGAGGACATTGGCTGCAGAGGGAACTGGCTGCTCAGCAGATACAGTAATGTGGTTCTAAGAGCATGAAAGTTAACTATTAAAGGCAAAGATTAGGAGAAAAATTCCCTGTTGGAAAAATTGTGTGTGATGTTAATCAGTGTGGAGGAGATTGTCAGAGATTTGAGTGTGCCTTTGAAGTGAATTGGACACAAAAGTATTTGTCATGAAGGGATTAAATTTTCATTTAAAATTAAAATGATTACTTACTCATACTGTTCATAAATTTAATTTAAACTCATGTAGTTACTGCTTTTTTTATAGGATTGTTCCTAGATATGCACTAAGTTTTAATAAAGCCACTCATCTTTCCTCTCAGAAATCACATTGATCTTTGTGTAAAGATACTTAAACTTCTGAAAATCCCAATCTTCTACCTTTGGTTTTGAACATGATTTAAAAATGAATAAAATACTACCAATACATGAAAGCAATTGGGAAAGTAATGTGAGGAGGCTAACTGGAAAATTCCAGGGAAGATGATGCTTAGCAGGCCTAGGATTTTAACTTGGATATCTTTGTTGTCTTGAAAAATCTTTAATTCCACAAAAGCACCCGAGTAGACCCTTCCCAAGCTCTGTTTCTGCAGTGCAAGAGAGGGCAGAACTGAGGCTCTCTAGGAGGCTTTTTAGCTTCATGGAAAAGGAGAGGTTTCAATCTTTCAGTAGAATAATTCACACCTGCAGAACCCCTTTTCCTCTCTAGGTGTCCAGAATTGTTCCAAACCCCAAATTTGAAGGATGTTTTCTTTGTCTCTGTGCATTCAATGCTCCCGTCCTCCCCTCTCCTGTGTGGATCTGACGTGGCTTTGGTGCTGTTTCCCCAGGTCGTTCCCCTCCTGCAGGATTTCCCTCCTGTGCTGCAGGATCACCTGGTGCTGGCCCTGGGGAGGTTCCTGTGTCCTGAGCCCGGTGCTGCCCGGGGCAGAGGGGCAGGGAGCCTGTTCCAGATCCTCCTGCAGTGCCAGGGCAGCCCCAGCCCCTGCTGGTTCCTGCTGGCTGAAGGGCTGAGGGAACACGCTCCCATCCTCAGTGTGCTGGCAGCCTGCTGCCCTGTGAGTCTGGAGTTACTTGTCTTTTAGGGAAATAAGTAACAAAAGCTGATGGTTGTGCATGATTCTGTTAAATGGAGGAGCTGCAGCTGCATTAAAAGCTGGTTTTTCTCAGTTTCTGTAGCAGTTGTGAATAGCGTGACACGTTTCACCAAGTGGTATGTAACAAGGTGCTGTATAAACCCATCATTTTTGGCATTTCCAGGATGCAAACGTCATTCCCTGCCTCTGTGTCTGGATCATTACCTCTGTGGATGCTGCCACCCGAGCTGAGGCCACAAACCACATCCAGAGCTCAGCAGAGGATCACCAGTGGGACCTGCAGGACCTCTCCGTTATCTGGAAAGTCCTTCTAAGGAAGCAAAGGAGTAAAACGCTCCTAAGTGGCTTCCAACTCTTTTTAAAGGTGAGGGAATATGTTTTTAGTGGTATGTTTGAGTGTATCCCAAACCTTCTGGGCCTGTAAATCCCTCTCTGTCTTGCTTTGTGCCAGGGATAACCTGGGCTATCCCCTGGAAATCCCAGTCAAATTGGAAGTTCTTCCAATTCTCACAGATTTGCAGATCCTACAGCAACCTTTCATGCAATCTTAATTAATTAGAACTTTGTTCTGCTACTGACGAAGATAAATTCTACTTTTATTGAGGTACTTTTGGGAAATTATTATAACCTATTTTTGTGTCTTGAAGGATTCCCCTCTACTGCACATCCTGGAGATGTATGAACTGTGTATGAACTGCAAAAAGTACAATGAAGCTAAAGCCAAACTGGACAAATTTCAGGAAAGCCTCACAAAAGTAAGGAAATTTATTTTCTCTAAATGTCATTGCCTGGGTCTTCCCTATTAAATGTGATGGGCATCCAGTGTCACATATGAAAATCATAAAGAGGAGTAGCTGGTGGTCAGCCTGCTGTAGAATGTGCCACTGTGAGATCCAACGTGCATCAGTATCGGATCCGTGCTCCCTTGGGAATGGCAGGTCATTGTTCCCTGAAGGACAGATCTGGTACACCGTGCATTCCCAGTGCCATTCCCTGCTGCCAAGAGCCAGGAGCCCCAGCACTTCCCTTAAAAGCCCTTATGCACACAGCTCAGAGCTGCAGGAGCAGCAGCCCCCGAGCCCCCGGTGCCGTGGCTGGAATCCCAGGCGTTGTTCCTCCTGGAGCTGATGCTGCAGCAGTGCCCAACGGAATATGAGCTGGGAAAGCTCCTGCAGCTCTTTGCTGCAGCAGAGAACCTTCTGCTGGATGGTAAGGACAGGATCCTGTGTGCATCCCGGGCCCTCTGGCAGGGCTGGATCCGAAGGGAAGCCCAGACTTCCCTGGGGTTAAACCCAGCTTTCCCGAGCTGTTTGTTCTGTTCGAACCAGGCCCGTACGTGAAGAAACTCTGGGCACTCAGTGAGACCCTGAGGGACTCCTCCATATCAATCAGTCACTCCATCCTAACCTCCTGCAACCTGGAGACATTCCAGGGGGAGTGCAGGTCCATTCTGGAGCAGCTGCAGGAGAAAGGAATGTTCAGCCTGGCTCGGGAGGTGGCAGCTCTGGCTGAGCTGCCCGTGGACAGCGTTGTCACACACGAGGTACAGTGCAGTTACTGACAGTCACCTCTTCTTCCTCTTGCTGCCAGGGTTGAGGATGCAACTCCTCAGCCTTCCACTGGTTTGTCTTTAAATCATTTTTTGTTTTAAATGCAAGTGCACCAAACACATTGGCTGTAAGTGCTGAGCTGCAAAGGACAGTACAGCTGTCCTTATTCTCTTACTGGTTTTACTAATAGGCAGTCAGTTTTATTTGGGGAGAAAGATGGATTTGTCCATCTGTTTGTCCACTGAGGGGGGGAACAAGGTCATCTGTAAGGTCCCTTCCAGACAGCCCATTCTGGAATTCTGTGACTTGTTCCATATTGAGGCACTCTACCTAAATCCAGTGTTTCAGTCCTGGCCATCCTGTGTGAGTTTGACTTTTCTTCCTTGGAAAGATAATTGTGGTAAATCTCTGGGAATTTTACAGGTTCTAAGAGATCTGCATCATTTAAGAGAGGCTGGAGCGTGGCATCAAACCCAGACAAGAGCTGAGTTCTGGAAAAAGTGCAACGACACCTTCCTGAGACATTCCATCTCCAGCCGAGCTGCCGCGGGGTTTTTCCTCCATCAGGCAAACCATGTGTGGGAATCCCCAGGGCAGGAGAAGACAACCAGCATTATGGAGAGACATTTGCTGCTCACCCTGGCTGGCCACTGGCTGGCCAAGGAGGCCGTGGTGGCCCTGCAGGAGCTGGAGGAGGTGGAGAAGCAGATGTGGCTGTGTCGCATCGCACAGCGAGTGCTGTCCGTGGCCGAGGGCTCGGGGCAGTGCCCGTGTCCCTGCCCTGCTGGCCTGAGCAGGGAGCGGTCCTTTGCCAGCCTGGCCCAGCAGTTCTCCTTTGCAAAGCTGCCAGCCCTGAACACAGCCAGGCACTGCAGGCTGGAGGCTCTGGCTCCCGGGGAGCCGCAGGGGACCCTGAGTGACGCGGAGCAGGTGGCCCTGGGGACACTGGTGGGGGCCCTGCTGGACGAGGGCAGCGTCCACGAGGCCACCCGGGTGTGCCACTACTTCCACCTGTGGCACAGGGACCTGTCCCTGGTGCTGCACTGCAGGGCCCTGGCCTCGGGGGAGGCGGGGCTGGGGCAGCTGCAGCCCGAGGTGCAGGCCCTGCTGGCAGCCAGAGAGGGGACCCCTGAGAGCAGCACCGTGCGGAGCAGAGCCCCCAGCAGTGAGTAACTCTGCAGCTCCGCCCTTCACTGCCTCTCCTCTCACTGCATTTCCCCCAGAACCTCTGCAGAAATGAAGCTCCTCCTGGCAGGGGTTTATCTCCCTGGTTCATAAATCCTCTTGTGGAAGGAGTTTGCGGCCTTGCCACGCACACTGCCCCTGCGTGCTCCAGGCAGGGTGTTCTGTGTGCAGCTCCCAGAGGCCTTCCACCTTTCGTTTTCTATAGTTCTCAATTCTGGCCCAGTAAAGCAGCTCTGGGCTTCATTTCTGTTCCTGCTTTTAGAAAACACTCTCTACTAAATCTTTTTTTCTGGAGCTGAAACAGGGAAATGCTTTAATTAATGTATTTCTCTGACTTCTTTGTGCATTGTAAAGGGTTTAATGTTTCTTATTAATAGTAGGGCTAAGGCTAAGAGTGTCTATAAAGTTCTCTGCATGTTTATGAAGTCCAAGTGAGAGGCTTCAGGTGGAACATCACTTTCTGTCTAATACTCATGTGTAAAGCTGAATAGACACAGAAGGCAACGAATGAATCCTAAGCCAGTAGAAAAGCTGCTGAACCCTTACACAATCTTATGCTTAGGAATTTTATATCTGAGATATTGTGGATATTTTGGCTTATTTGTATTCTGCTGTAGTGTTTGTACCCTGAAACAAACCTAAAATTTAAAAAATCACAGGTGTCAAGAGTTCAGTTTTTAAAGACTGAGAAAGTACTGTGGAATTGCTACAGATTTTGGGAGCCTTGCTCCAGCTGTAAGGTGCCTTTATGAGAGAGGAATTGATGGGTTTTTTTGTTTCCAGCGTCCAGCGTGGAGGACTGGACCCCACTGGGGGCTCTGTGCGTGGCTGACCCCGTGGTGGGGGCTCTGAAGGCTCTGGCAGAGGAATGTGTCCACGGCAGGGGCTACTGCAGGCAGGTCCTGTGCCTCTACGAGCTCTCCAAGGTACCCCCGGGGGCCAGGGCTTGGGCCAGCTGTGCTGGGGGCTGGGGGGGCGGGATAAAGGGGTGAAGGCCCTCAGCAGGTGCCCTCAAGGGGCTGCAGAGGGTGAATTCCCAACCCTTTGTGTGGGAAAAGGGCAGAGGCTTCCTGGGCATGAGGTGCTGAGGTGAGCTCGACTCCCGGCCTGGCCAGTCCCACCTCTGAGCCCACCCAGCCCCATTTCAGCCTGGGTCTCTCTGATGGCCTTGTCCACAATCTCCCCAGACCTGGTTCATCCAGCACTTTGCCTCAGCCCGTGTTGGAGCTGCCTCCCTGATCCACAGGGATCTGGAGCACCCAGGGATTGCAGCTGCCCTGGGCGCTCAGAGCGGCTGTGCAGGGACAGCCCTTCCTCAGAGCCTGCTCAGGGCAGAGGCTCCTTGTCCCCAGTGCCTCTGTTTGTGCCCCTCTGCTCCCTGACCCCCAGGCCTGCCCGGGGGGGACACAGCCCCTCCCTGGCAGTTGGGCTGCAGCTTTGGAATGTAGCATTAGGTATAAATTTAGGAATAAAACAGCAGCATGCGTGCTGAAAATGTTGATACCAGCTTTATCAGAGGTTTCTAGATTGTCCTGTAGAATTTTTCACAGCTTGAATACTTGGAACGAGTACTTTAGGTTTGAGCTGCTAAGATCTAGTCATAGGGCAGCCTCGTTCCTCTTATCCCACCCAAATCCTTCTGGCCTGAACCTGGCTGTCCTCACCTTTGAATTAAGAGTCAAAGAATGTGTTTCTGAGGTACATTTTATGATTAATTTGTAATTTTGTGAAGTTGTGATATATCACAGCAGAGGTTTTTCAGAGCCTCCCCAGCTCCCCTGCCAAAGGTGAAAACTACTTCACCTTTTGCAGAGAGTTTGTGGTGTGTGGAGAAGAGGAAAAGAAGCCTCATAAGTCAAACTTGGCAGTAAAATTCTTTGTTTGGGAGGGACTGTTCCTGCGTTTCTGTAGGTATTTAAGTGTTGAGGTTCATCTTTGGCCCGGGAAGTGTCTCTGTGCAGCTCTGGCAGTGGGAGGCTGCAAATCCAAGCCCCTCCCGGCCTGGAGAACGTGGCTGAGGAGAGGCGTGGTGGGGCAGTGATGTTCCGACTGGCGTTTTCTGAGTGCTCGTGTGTCCCCAGGAACTGAGCTGCTCCTTCGGGGAGGTGTCAGCCCGGGCCCCCGAGGAGGTGCTGGGGGCCATCCTGTCCCGCCCGGGGCCCGAGCGGGGCCGCAGGGCCCAGGCCTTCATCGGCTGCCAGGGGCTGCAGCCCGCGGCCGTGGCGCGGCTGGTGGCCGAGGAGATCACACGGGAGCTGCTGGCGTCGGCACAGGGAAAAGGTGGGGAAGGGCCTCGGCCTTGTGCTTCCGTGGGGCTTGTGTGCCTGAAAGCAGCCCCTGCCCTCGGGGCCCTGCGGGCTCCGCGCAGTCAGGGGTGTCTGGGCAGCTCTGCTTCGGCAGCTCTGGGCGCCTTCGGTCCAGTTTTATACAAAGGTCCACTTGTACTTGTTCCTGTGGCCAGTGTGGTGTTGCAGCAGTTAAGGCTGTATTTTTTTATGGACGTAAATTTAATACTTTAAAAAGAAAGGGTTGTTTGGGTGTTTAATCACGATCTTTGTAGCCCCACATCATGTGACTTGGGAAGACTCGTGCCTTTCTCTGTGTAAAGCATGGCAAAAGGTTTTCCCCTTTCTTTTTTCCCTTGTGAAATGAGGGACAGCAGTATGGTTGTTCAGGATTTTGGACTGAACTGGAAAAGAAGTAGTTTCTGATTGTTAAATTCAAATAATAACATCCAAAGTGTCTTTAGAATTGTAGTCCCACGTCCCCAGTCAGTCTGGATGACATCAGATTGGTTCATTTGGGTTTTGTGAATTAATTATTAAAAATAACAGTTGTTCTCTCCTGAACAGTTATCAGTGGTGACACAATTCTCTCTCTGGCCGCAGGGCAGAAGCAGGTTTGGAACCCTGCAGTGGAGAGCCAGGCATTCCTGCAGCTTGCCAAGCTGTGCCAGGATCACACCTTGGTTGGGATGAAGCTGCTGGATAAAATCTCCTCTGTCCCACGTGGGGAGCTGTCGTGCAGTGAGTAAATGGCAAATCCTAGCTGGTGTAACCTGTGTGTAACTAATGTGGCACAGCACAAAGCAAAGCAGGGCTGAGAGAAGCCTCTGCTGCTGATCCCAAATGTGATACTCAATTAGGGGGGCTGAGGATATGCACATTGGTAAGGGTGTTGCTTAAGGGTTGTGTCAGTTTAGTTTCCAAACAAATACAGATTTTTTTGTGCTAAGCAAGAGCTGCGAAATGCCGTCAGGGAATGACCTGAGCTGTCGTGGTGGTTTGTTACAGAGGGTGATGGTGACTTTCTTCACATTAATCACAGTTAAACACTGAATGATTTTTCAAACCCAGATGCAGAACTCGTGCCCTTCCTTTTCCAAGGGCAGGGCTGGCAGGCCGTGGAGTGAGGATGTGCTGCACATTTGTCAGCTTTTGGTGGAGGAGGCTGGAAATTCTCTGTGTGGAATAAAACAGCAGAATCATCATAGCTCCACTTCGTACTCCAGTTCTGCTGTTTGTCCCTGCAGAGGTTGTGCATCCTCTGCAGAGGTGGCATCGCTGCTGGAGAGAGGCAGTAGCTCATTTGTCAGCCTTTGACTGAAACGCCCCCATCCTGTTCCGCAGTCACGGAGCTGCTGATCCTGGCCCACAGCTGCTTCAGCCTGACGTGCCACATGGAGGGCATCACGCGCGTGCTCCAGGCCGCCCGGCTGCTCACCGAGGAGCACCTGGCCCCCCAGGAGGAGTTCGGACTGGTGGTGGGTGTCTGAGGGCAGGGGCCTGTCCACCTGCTTGGGAAGGGCGCCCTGCTCAGCTCGGCAAACAGCTCTGCTTGTGGGCTGTGTGGGGAGCAGGCGTGTGCTGCAATCACAGAGTCCCAGATGGGCTGGGTTGGGTTGGGAGGGACCTCACAGCATCTCATTCCACTCCCTGCCACGGGCAGGGACACCTTCCACTAGGCCACGGTGTTCCAAGTCTTGCCCACCCTGGCCTTGGACACTTCCAGGGATGGAGCTCAGTCACTCACCTGGGGGTGACTGGTTTTGGGTGTTTGGCCTGCTGTGTGCAGGGGGTGGGTTTTGTGTCACAGAAACCCTTAGAGGGTCTCTGGGAAAACAGAGGTGTGGATACTGGCATGGTGAGGTGGCAACAGTGTGGTAAATCAGAATGGGAATGTCCAGGCGATTCAGTTGCTGGTGAAAAGTGATGGTCTGTGTCACTGGGCTGTTGGGCATCTTCCATTCGTGCCCTGAAGGAACTCCTGGAGCTTGGGACATGCCCGGTGCAATGGTGTCAGTGCTGGAAGCTTCACTGCCTATTTTTATGTGATAAAACGATGTGCTTTCACCTCACTGTGGTAAAGATGCAGTGGTTGGTTTAGAAACACCCCACGGCTCCAGGGGAACGCGTGCCAGCCCCATGTGCCTCGTGTGCCTGGCACAGCCCCCAGCACTGCCCCGGGAGGGGATTGCTGCCCTTCCCTGGAGCTCCTCACGTGCCCTGGGCTCCCCCAGGTGCGCCTGCTCACGGGCATCGGCAGATACAAGGAGATGACCTACATCTTCGAGCTGCTGCACGAGAAGCACTACTTCGAGGTGCTCATGAGGAAGAAACTGGACCCGGTACGGGAGGGACGGCGGAGAGGGAATTGCGTGGCTGCCTCAGGAGCTGGTATTTGCACAGGGTGGGATTACCTGGGCATTTGACTTAACTGAGTGCAGGAACTGAGAGTCAAGGTTCCTAGAAATAAATTAATTCTGGGGTTTACTCTGGTTTTAGTTGAACCAGTTTTTTTCTGATTGGTTCAGTACCACGACAAGAGCAGTGTTGAAACTTCAAACTGGGCATTGTCAGAGTTTTCATGTCCTGCTTTGCTTTTACTTCCAGTTAAAAGTTTCATGGGGCTTTTAAAAATTATAAATATTCACAGCTTTGTTTAAAATAAGTCATAAAGAAATGTCACTTTCTGGCATTTGTATATAAAGAAGTGCACAGGTGCTGGATTTTCATGCCCAGGTGCGATGCTGCCGTTGGGTTTTAGAGTGTGGAGAGTGCAATGATCCCTTTTTGGAAAATGGTGCCAGCATGGTTTGTGGGAACGGGCTGTGCCCCAAAGGCAGGCCCTCAGTGTGCCCTCTGTGCCAGAGTGGGACGCTGAAGGCAGCACTGCTGGATTACACCAAGCGCTGCCGGCCCGGGGACAGCGAGAAGCACAACATGATCGCCCTGTGCTTCAGCATGTGCCGGGAGATCGGCCAGAACCACGAGGCCGCTGCCTCCACCCAGCTCAAACTCATCGAGTGCCGGCCCTGGGGTGAGCGGGGACACGGGGCGGGGAGGGCGGGGAGGGGCGAATGGAATGCTGGGTCCTGAACCCCCCGGTGAGCCCCCACGGCCTGGGGGAGGCTCCTGCCTGCCGGGCTGGGGGTTCTTGCCCCCAGCAGTTCCCTGGGTGTTTCCCAGAGAGGTGAGGTTCATGGCTCTTCCCGTGATGTATCATTCCTGTGGTGTCTCACCTGGAGGAGACGGGCACAGGCACGTTCTCCTCAGGTCAGTAGGATGTGGCACAGAGGGTTTGTGGGGTGTTCTGTGAAGTGCTGGGGTTTGTGTCTGTGCGAGGGATGCGTGTAACACCCGCGGGGTGAGCTCTGGGGCACTGGGAGCTCTGCAGAGCTGCAAGAGCAGCTACACCAGCAGCTGTGCCAGGTGATTTCTGAATGGATCTGGCAAAGGCCAGTGCTGGGATCTGCCGCAAATGCGTGGCTGGGGTTTCCTTCCAGCCTTCATTCACTCGACCAGGCCCCAGCAATACCTTTGGTTCCTTAACTGAACAGCCAGAGCGTGTTTCTCCCTGCTTTTCTAATTCAAACATTTTGGTTTAGTCTGTTGGTGCTTTCTGAGACAACACCAGGGACAGACTTGGCACTGGGAGGGATTTTTGTAATGTGCTTTGTTGCCTTTATAAGTAATTGGTTATTCCTTCCTCTTCGCTGTTTCAGAGGAGTCTCTTCAGGATGTTGCAAATTTAAAGAAGCTGCTGCTGAAAGCTCTGACTCTCTTCATTGATGCAGCAGAAAGTTACTCCAAGGTAAAGTGAGGTGGAATAGAATGGAATGGAATGGAATGGAATGACTTGTGTAGAACTTCAGGAGCATGTGAGGAGTGGGCTGAGCTGGGAGAACACACTGAGCTGCTCGGGGGAGGGTGTGCAGCGTCCTGGTCCAGCAGAGGAGGAATCTGTCTCTGCAGCCCAGCAGCACCAGTACTGAGTGGGCTGTGCTGGTCCCTGGTCGGGCTTTAGCCCCTGGGATTACAGGTGGGTTCCCCAATTTCAGAGCAGGGACCACGAGCTTAATTAGCAAGGATAGAACAAATGAAGTGTTTAAAACCGGGCGTGGTTATGATGGAAGTATTTGGGGAGAGTGAGCTTTGTTTAACACTCACGGAATACGGTGACTGCTAAAGCTGCAGTGGCCTCAGTGGCTGCACAGCCCTGAGCTCGGGGCTGCTCTCAGGGACGCCCAGTTCCTGCGGGAGTTCTCGGGCTGCTCTGTTCCAGGACTCGTGCGTGCGGCAGGCGCTGCGCTGCCGCCGCCTGACGCGGCTCATCACGCTCCAGCTGCACTTCCTGGGCTCGGGACAGGGCACGAGGATCATCAACCTGGGCAGGCAGGACCTGCCCGGGGCCATCCTGGCCTTGCCCAGGTTCTACCAGGTGAGCTGGGCTCTCTCGGGACCAGGCCCGGGAATGTCAGCACGGTCCTGGTGTTCCTGATGCTCCCAGCATTCCGGGCCGGTTGCTGCCATTGTGCAGCCTTGGCTCTGCAGGAGCTCTTGTGCTGCTGGGAATCTACAGCACAAATCTGATTTCCACTGGCATCCATCATTTCATAAGTTTGGAAATGAGATTTTTTTAAAAAGAGAACAGGCACCCCCCAACCCCTGTTGAGGGGTGCAGGAGGGTTATTCACAGTGCTTTGCCACCCTGTATTTCTCTGCACCACAGCTGCTCTCAGGAGCAGCACCAGGGGATGGGCCACACAGATCTCCAGTTCTCCATATGGGAATGTTCCTGTGAATCCCCCCTTGCCTGTTCCTCCTCAGTGACCCCTGCTCTCCCCGCAGGCAGCCATCGTGGCCGAGGCCTACGAGTTCAGCCCCGACTGGGCTGAGGTTCTGTTCCAGCAGGTGATCGCCAGGGGGGACTTCCTGTACCTGGACGAGTTCAGGAAGCAGAGGCCACTGAGGCCCAGCCTCTTCGAGGAGGTGGCCAAGAAGTGAGTGAGTGGTTCTGGGGGCAGCTTCCACCTGCACAGGGCCCTGAGAGGGGCAGGAGGAAAGTGTTAAACCTGGTATGTGACAAGGTCTCACATACAGGGACTCAAGAGAGAATTTTTCCAGAATTCTAGAATCCTGGAATGGTTTGGGTGGGCAGGGACACCTTCCACTAATCCCAGGTTGCTCCAAGCCCCGTCCAACCTGGCCTCGGACACTTCCAGGGATGGGGCAGCCACACCTTCTCTGGGCAGCCTGTGCCAGGAACTCGCCTCCGTCACGGGAGGATTTGTTATTAGGTTTATTTTCCTGAGCACATCGTGGAAGTAGCTCTGATCCACCCTCGTCCCTGAGCTGGACAAAGAAGGGAGCTCAGGGCTGGGCAGAGCCAATCTTTAAAGTGAATCAGAGCAAATAAACAACCAAGAGATTCAAGTGTAGGTGCTGAGCAGAACCTCTTGTTGAAAATGCAGTTCTGCCAGGCCCAGAGCAGGAGTCTCGGGGCCCGGGAAGCTCTGGTGTCTCAGTTCCACGTGTGCTTGTTTCCAGGGTCAAACACGCCCCTGCTGAGGCTGCCCTGAGGAACCTGAAGCGGCTCCTGACCCACTGTGAGGACATCTACACCCACTACAGGCTGGCCTATGACCTCAAGCTCTACGACGTGGTGAACTCCCTCCTGAAGGACCCTCAGACCGGCTGCTGCCTCAACGACCTCTTATCCAACTGAATTCCAGCCCTGGAGCACATCCTGCAGGGTCAGTACTGACTAACAGAGATTCTATCAATGCCCTGCTCACAGGGCTCTGCTGCTCTGGGAAAATTACTCCAGAAAACTGGGCAGGGTTGTAAATATTTAAAATGCGGAGACTGTGTTAACCTAAAATTGTGTTTTGCATAATAAATCTTATTATTTATAAATTACTTGAGTCACCAGCAAATACTGACTGGCCCAGGTGGGGATGAAGCAGAGATCCAGCAGCCCTTTAAATCAGGGGTGTGAGGGAGGGAGCCTCCAGCCAGGCTGAAGCAGGTGTGCAGAATATCCAGTACCAGGGCTGGAATGAGCAGAATCGGGGGAGGTTTCAGGTACACAGTAGGATAATGAGTTCTTTGAGTCCAGCCTGATTAGACTGGGTTTGTTTTCTAACTTCTTGTACAGCTCTTAACAGCACCTCCCTCATTCTGCTGTCTCGGAGTAAAATAATCAGGTGCAAATGTATCCTTCAATTCTTAAATATAAACTCCTCTCCAGGCTCAGGCCATGGGCACAGCCCAGCTCTGCCCCTCTCCCTCTTCAGGTATTTTTCTTGTCAGGTCCCAAAAGAACTGCTCCCAGGCCAGCCTGGTGAAGTCCTCAATAGTGATTTTTATTAAATTAGTTGCTTTATAAAACATTGCAGATGTTGTAATTGTTAACATAACAATTTGCCCAACTGTAGGAACTGCTGCAGTTTGCTAAGCAAGTTTGGTTTTTAATGAAAGAAAACGGCTGAGTCGTGACAGACCCACCACAACCCAGGACAGCCCCAAGGAAGTCGTGTGGTTTGGTTTTTTCTTCTTTTTTTTACACTTAACCCATGAATTAACTGTTAAAGAACACCCAACCCAGACAGCTGCATTAGTAGAAATTTAAATGAATGGAACTAAACTTCACCCTCGAGACACAAGTGGGTTTTGCCTTGCTCTGCCCCAGCAGGTGCTGTTCAGGTGTCAGGCTGGGGAGCAGTGGCTGTCCCAGGGGACACGCTCCCAGGTGCAGTATTCCACACTGAAGTTAGCAGTTCCCTTCCCAAAATACTGAAATCCTCAAGCTCTTACGTCAAGACAAAGCGACTGAACTCTACGTGCACACCCTGCCCTTGCTGCAAACTGCTCGTGCTCAGCCCTGGCCCTGGAGCAGGGACAGTTAAGGCCATGTCATGGAGCTGTGCTGGGTATAATCCTTCACCTTGTTCCAATTCCTTCCCAATTTGGTGGCTGTTGCTATAAAATGAAATAGCAACAGTGCCCATTATCAGAATTTTGGGGTTTTAACTGCAATTTTCACACCTTTTCCATTCTACCCTGGCCAGAGCTTCTGCCCGGGCCTGGCACCTCCAGCCCCCAGCACACAGATACTGCAATTCTGATTGTAGCATTTGGCAGAATTTAAAGGAAGAAAAGTTGTGCTACATGTTTAAGGGATTATGGGCAACAGAAAGACAACAGAAGGGAGATAAATGTCACATGAAGTCTTCGAAGTCTTGTACGTACTCGCCGTCGTAGCCGCCGTAGTCGGCCAGGTCGTCTTTCATCGTCGCCTTCAGCCCCCCGCCAGGCACAACCCCTTTTTTCTTCTTTTTGGCTTTATTCTGTGGCGAGAGGACAGGGATGGTTATTTGGATGTACCCCAGGCAGGGGCAGCCCCGTGCCCCTGAGCAGTCACACACCCGGTGCTGAGCCGTGCCCATGGTTTCCACCCCCCGCTCTCTCTTCCTAGGAAAGCTGTGGCAGTTCCAGCTGTCCCCAGCTCCCTGCCACCTTCCATCCTATTGCCCCTGGACTCCCAGCAAGTAACAAAGTCAGTGCAGGGGAGCCCCGAGCAGGTGCTGTGATCCCTGAGGAACAGCCCCGGTCTTACCTTCTCTTGTTTTTGTTTTTCACTGCATAATACTGTCAGAGTGTTTGTGATCTTTTTCAAATCATCCACCTCCACTGCATCAGGGGAAAAAAGGGAGAAAAAAGATGCCTTGTCAATGTTGTTCTTATAAGGCAGTTACATAACAGCAACAGCCTCTAAAACTAGAAATAAGCATTAGTGTAACTCAGGGCAATTATTTGATTTAAATCAGCAAAACACAAACTGCATGAGCCTGGTCCTTACAATCCCAAGGAGATTTCAGCTGGAACCTTGGAAGCCTGAATTTTGGAGAAGGTAAAACTTGCAAATGAAGTTATTGAACACAAGAGTCTTAATGAGGCATCTGAACAGCAAAATCTATCAAAAGGAGCACTGGATTAACAATAAATCATTATTTTATCAATAAATGATGCAAGAGGCTGGGAGTCGCTCCTGTTAGGAGCTCTGGAATCCTTCTGGATGGAAGTTCCCAGCTGCCAGCCAGGAGGGCTGGATTCACCCAGCACTGCCTGGGATCGAGTTACCCCTCGCTGAAGGACAACTGGGTACAGGACAGGGAAAGGTCCCAGCGAGTTCTACAGCCACCAGGGCAGGGGGAAAAGGAGTTTAAATTACTTTACAGTTACATGCTGAACTCCAGAACAGTTAATCTGCAGTTCCAGAATTACATGAACTCAAGTTTGTAAAAGCTTCCCTCCAAGCGAGGTACTCAAGTCATCTGCCTCAGAGAATTTACTCATTATTATTATTTTAGAAATGGCTTCAAGAAAAATGTGCAGGATTTAGAGCAGGATAACAATTCACACTTTTTAAATGACTGTCTCTAACCAACGTGCAGAAAGAGCAACTCTTGCACGAGGAGAGGATCCGTAACGGAGTTTGTGGGAACGGAATCGGGTCAGTGCCTCATTTAGTAGAAACTACACAGGGCAGTCCCCAGAGAACACTGCCTAGCACAGCACGTTTCCCCTTCAGCTCCAGCCCAGCTCTGGCAGCAGGGCCCTGTGGGCTGTGTGAACTCACAGGAGATACAGACGTCCCGGAGCAACGCTTCCAAAAACCCGGCGTAATGTAGCGACTTCTCGTACTGTGTGATTTTCTCCTTGAGGAGTTTCCCAAATTCCGTGAAGTCATCTTTTGAAGAGGGATTCATGGCATCTATTCCACAAGTGTTATTTACACCTGCAGGGACAGACAGAGCTGTTACAGGGAACAGGAGCTGTGGGCCCTAAAAGGGGGCCCGGCTGCCACCCAGCCCCGCCTCCCCCCACCCCCCAGTGCCTGCCTTACAGGAAGGAAGTTTCCTGCACAACTCAGCAACTTCATGGAATCCCTGAATGGGTTGGGTGGGAAGGGACCTTAAAGATCATCTCATTCCACCCCCTGCCACAGGCAGGGACATCTCCCACTATCCCAGGGTGCTCCAAGTCCCATCCAGCCTGGCCTTGGGCACTTCCAGGGATCCAGGGGCAGCCACAGCTTCTCGGCACCCTGTGCCAGGGCCTCACCACCCTCACAGGGAACAATTCCTTCCCAATATCCCATCTAACTCTGCCNTATCCCATCTTGCCCTCTGGCAGTCAGAAGCCATTCCTCCTAGTCCTGTCACTCCAGGCCCTTGTCCCAAGTCTCTTTCCAATAATTTTTGAAGCTGAGTCAAACTCAGGAATTTGACCCAGCTATTCCTGTCCTCTGGACAACCTGCACTACAGGAAGCCCCTTCTCCCTCAAATAAACAACTCCTGCCTCAAGGTCCTGAGTGCAGAACTCAGCTGGTTCTTTGCAGCTGTATCCAGTGCAGCCCCGAGCACTGTGCTCTGTGACAACTCACTGAGCACAACCTCCCCTGAGCACTGAGCTGGATCATTCACTGCAATCAAGGAAACGCTTCCATGTTTGAGGAGTGCTGCTGTGCATCAGCATCTTTGCTGCTCCTTTGTTCTCCGTGCCACAAGCTCCGTGTGCTGAGAGCCAAACCCAGCTCAGGCTTTGCAGGGTCCCACAGGTCCCAGGGTTCATTTCCTGCTGCTTCACACTCACCAAAAGTTTCCTTTGCCAACTCCAGGTCCGACTCCTCTTGTAACTTCTTTAGCCGTAGCTTGTCTGCCAGCTGTTCTTCTGGGGTGAGCTCCTTCTGCTCCTCGGGTGCCTCTAACTGGAGGCAGAACACACAGGGGAAGGTGGCACATTAAAGACATGGTGGTTTCTCCTGGGCCACTGAATCGCCCCTCCTGCCTCCAGTCACTGCACATCAAGCACGGAAACCTGGAACCCACTCCCCGCACAGGAACAGGGCCACAGTGTCAGTGAATTGTTCGTTTCACAGGGAACGGGAAGAAACCCTGACCTCCCACTCCTGCCTGTTCCACCGTGTGCTCACACAAAGGAACTGGGGTAACACTGTTCCAGTCACTGGCTGAACTGTACAGGAATTAAAGCTCCAGCCCCAGATGGGATCACGTACAGGACCTAACTTTGGTTTATCAGATGAGTCAAGACCTTTGCAGGTCTTGTTCAACCTCCAAAAAACCAAACCAAACCTGCCCCCTGAATTTTACGTGACCCAGAAATCAGGAGTTACCCTTTTTTTAAGCTCCTCTTGCTTTTTCTTCTGTAGCTTTTCTTTTTCTTTGATTTTTTCTGCTATTTTCTTTTTTTCCGAAACTTTTGGTTCTGTAAAACATGGAACAACAAACACAGCTCTCAGAGATCTGCTGATTTCTTTTTTCTCCCACAACCATAGCAACACTTGAAGCACTGAGCTCAGCTACTGGGACTGAACACAGTTAAAGACACCCCTGTTAAAGCCAGCCCCAGCCCTGCCCAGGGTTGGCTCCTCACACACCCCCCAGACAAATCCAGTGTCCGTTCTGATGCTGATACACAGCCAGGTGTTACCTTAAAGTCTCACCTTGTTTTACTTCTGTCTCCTTTACCTCCTCCTCTTCCTCCTCATCATCCCAGTTATCCTGCAAAACAGTTAAGATTCTTTTACAACACCTGTAACCTCTTTAAATGCCCACAAACCCATTGATCTCACGTGTCCGAGTGAGGGAGCCATGGGAGCTGAACCTCGAGGGTTTGGGGGTGTCCACACTGCTTTGGGCCAGCTTTTACCATGGAAAAGGCAGTTTTTGGTCAAACAATTAGCTTGTGTCCATAGTTACAACAGCCAGGCCGTGAACAAACAACCCCCACATAAACAGGAGTTTATTCTCATTTCTGGTATAATGAGACACCAGAACATCACCGAGGGGTGGATGTAGCACAGCTCTGCTGGAACCCCCAGCCCAGCTGAAACCTGCACAGGCTGTTCTGGTCCCACACCCCCCCAGGCACCTGCTCCTTCCCAGGGCCCCCCCCTGTGCTGGGAAAACCATTCCTGGGGCTGCAGGAGGAACTGCAGAGCGCAGGTGAAAACCCCCTGGATTTGCTGCCAACACAACGCCCAGCACACGGGGCCATGCAGGAGCAGGGGAAGTGGCAGGAAGCAGAGGAGGATGCAGGGAGCTCAGATTTAGGCAGGAATTCCAACTTCCAATAGCCACAAGACCATGGTTTTGACCAGGTTTTCAAGGAATCATTAAGATCCATTAAGACCTTTAAGATCATCAAGCCCAACCCCACTCCCATGTTCACCACTAACCCCTGTCCCCACCTGCCACATCCATGGTCTTTGAACACTTCCAGGGATGGGGAGTCCACCACTGGACAACCCTTTCCATGAAAGAATTCCTAATATCAAAACAGCAATCCAGTTTTAGTTCCCTGTTTGGACTCAGCTCGGAAGCTCCAGGGGTTCCAGCGGACAAGCCGCAGCTCACACTAAAATCCCATCAGGACATTGTTCCAGGTAAGACCAACCCCTCTATCCTGGAGTTTGTGATTCCCACCGCAGTCATGCCAAGGGCCCTGCAGGCCAGCCAGGGATTTCTGGGAGGCCGCACCAGAGGCGCTGGTGCAAAGCCCCACGTTCCACTGGGATGTGCTGATCCCAGCAAGGAGACACCGAGTCCATGCACCAGCTCACCCCAGTTAATTGGCACTTGCAAAGGACTCGGCTTCCCTTCCACATTCCAAGGAGCTGACTTGAATTTGGAGCAGCATTATTTTAGCTCACATCTAATTAAGTTTGTTACACCCACTGCTTAAACAGCTCCACTCAGCACTGAGGAGCTGCCTCAGCCCCTCCTGGCCAGGCTGGGAATTGGGCGCAAACTCCAGAGGAAGGGCAGCCTGGCCCTGAGGGATTCAGGGAAGCCACTCCATGTCATTGGCATGTTTGGGACACTTCACAGAGGGCACATGAGCAAGGGCTCCACGCACTCCACTCCAACCCCAACCTGCCAGCCAGGCCTGGTTAATAAACTCAGAGAATTGTATGGCCTGCCAGCCAGGCCTGGTTTATAAACTCAGGGAATTCCATGTCCTGCCTGCCTTGCCTGGTTTATAAACTCAGAGAATTGTATGGCCTGCCAGCCAGGCCTGGTTTAAAAACCCCAGGGAACTCCCTGGAGTGCCTTGGTGCTGTGTCTTTGCAATGATACAGTAATTCCAAGAGAACACCCTTGTTCCAAATTTTTCAAACACTGTTTCTGCAGTCTCCATTACACCAGGGCTACTGAAACATCTTCCACAAGAAAGCCAGGGAAGTGACAGGTACTGGGGCCCCAGCTCCAGCTGAGCACTGGGATGGGAGCAGGCTCTGCCCAGCTCTGCCTCTGCCAGCACTGAGTCAATAGATGAAAATTCCTTGGCAGGAGGCCCGACTTCTGGGAAACGTGTGTGCTGGGAGCACTGAGAGGAGTTCTGTTACCAAAGGTGCTAATTTTAAACCTGGGAAGTCAACATTTCCCAAATTAACAGTTACTGCAAGTTCATTACTGAAAAACCTTCTAAAAGAAACAACAGACCTGAAGATATCAAGCATATTCCAAAACGTGAAGTACCTTAAGACAAGTCATGGGTAGAAAACTCTTTGCGCTGCTATTTGAGACCACGTCACTTCCCTCATGTGGGAATTTCCCCACAGTGGGCCCTCGAACCAAGGAATCCAGAGCCTGAGCAGGGGCCATTGGGAATTTGACAGGAAGAGCAAATCAAAGAAAACCAAAACAAAACACCTTTCTTTGCTGGATCCTCTCTAGATGCAGCTCCAGCACTAAATCCATAATCCCTTGGAAACAGTTAAGTAGCTGCATCCTTACTACGTGTAAGATGTAAAATGTCTTCCCACTGCCAGAGGACAGGACTAGATGGAATATTGGGAAGGAATTCCTCCCTGTGAGGGTGGTGAGGCCCTGGCACAGGGTGCCCAGAGAAGCTGTGGCTGCCCCTGGATCCCTGGAAGTGCCCAAGGCCAGGCTGGACGGGGCTTGGAGCACCCTGGGATAGTGGGAGGTGTCCCTGCCATGGCAGGGGTGGGACTGGATTAGCTCTAAGGTCCATTCCAACGCAAACCATTCCAGGATTCTGTGATTCCATGTGGGGAAACTTTGTTCCCTTACCGAACAGCCAGAGACCCCTCAAGTGTCTCCAAGAGAACCACTCCAGTCCAGCTCTCCTGGACACATTCTATCCAGCAGGAAAGCTTCTCACTTCCAGTGGAAGGAGGAAAAGCAGATGTCACAGACAGTCTGAGCTACAGGTGTGTCTGTACAGCCCCGTGTCAACCACACAGAGGTGTCGATAAATCACACACCTGTGTCAGTCCCACCCCTGCAGTTCCACACTGCCCACACTCACTCCCAGTGCCTGCAGCTGCTGTTCACACACCTGTCCTTGTCCTGCTGCTCTAACGTGACACCTGCCACACTCTGTGGCTGCTACTGAATTTAAGAAGGAAAATTGCCAGCTTGTAACCCACAGAAATTTAGTAACTTTTGGGTTTTTTTTAAGAGGAAAATGAACTACTTTTTCCATTCTGTTTACGAAAAGAACCCTCACCTTGAGCCCCAACAATAACTGCTGGTGTTTTTCAGAAATTCTGGTAACAATGTCCTAAAAACCAACCCGGAGTCCTCACCCAGCATCAGCCACTGCAGAAACCTTCACCCCCTCAGCTACAGTGACCCCGTCACCTCCTGAGTGCTACAATGTCCCAGAGCTGGATTGGAAACAAAAAAGTCTTTTTCGGTTGATTTGTTCTGCTGACAGAATCTGGAATGGTTTGAGTTGGAAGGGACTTCCGAGACCACCCAGTCCCATCCCCTGCCATGGGTAGGGACACCTTCCACTATCTCACGTTGCTCCAAGCCCTGTTCAACCTGGCCTTGAAATCCATCCGGCACGTTCCTTGTGTATTCCCCGGCATCGCTCTGCATTATCCACGTGAACATGGAGCAAACAGAGATTTCTGTGGCACCACCACCCTGCCAAGAGGCAGCTGGAGCCAAGCAGGAGCAAACAGCCTTTAAGGAAGCTCTGCCTTGAGAAGCACCAGAAATGATCATCCACACGTTTTAATCCCAATCCCGTGCAAACACCACGCTGAAACACGGCAAAACCCCGTCTCGTGGTGCGTGAAGAAGCAGGAAGATCAGGTGGAAAAGACGTGCTGGGAGAGCACAGAAGTTTCTGGTCAGCGGCAGAAGCACCAGCACAGCACTGCCGTCATTAAACCCAGTCCTGGTGCCTCACCCAGCGCACCCCACTCACAGCTACGGGCCTGAAAGGCTACAGAAAGCGAGGGGAAAGCGCCCCAAAGCCTGGGAATCAGCCGGGAAGCAGCAGGTGGATCCCCCAGAGAGCAGGAGGTGCCACTTCAAGAGCGTCTGTCTGTCCTTTCCTCCCCTGCAAGTCCCAAGACAGCGAGCACGAAGCTCCGGCAGCGACACCGGCTGCGGGCAGGGAATGAGGGGCTGCGGGCAGGGGCCGGCTCGGGTCCTCCTGGCATTTGGACTTGTCACCGTGACCGAGCCCGGAGTGGCTCCCGCGCGGGCGGAGCCGCCGGGACCCGTCCTGGCGAGAAGCCCCCGCCGCCCCCGGGGACCCGGCCCGGCCCCGCCGCCTCCCGAGGTCCGA
>WBMZ01003346.1:0-88734 GCA_013400975.1 Atrichornis clamosus
GCGCCCCGGGGCCGCCGCCCGGCCCGGCCGCCATCGGCGCGGCGAACAAAGGGGAGTGGGAGCGCCCGAGCCCCGCCGCGCCCCGCGCCGCCGCCGCGGGAGGGGAGCAGAGGAGGAGGAGGAGAAGGAGGAGGAGGAGGAGGAGAGGGAGAGGGAGGGAGAGAGAGGAGGAGGAGGAGGAGGAGCGAGGTAGGAGGAGGGACGAGGGAGGAGAAGGGGCGAGGCGCGGGGCGGAGCGATCCCGGCGCGGGGGGCGGGCACGGGCCGCGCAGAGCGGGGGGTCTGCGGAGAGGACACGCACCTCGTGTTCTGCCGGCCGAGGGGGCTCGGGGCGCATTCCCGGGGGGAGGCCCGAGTGGGGAGCGGGGGAGGCGGACCCCTCGCGTGGTGCGGGACGCCAGTGCTACAGACCACCCTGCGCGCCTGGGGACCGGGGGATCCTGCAGCCTATGGCACACCTGGGGTACCACCCTGCACCCCACAGGTCCCCAGTGTGCCACATGCCTCACGGCACGGGCATGGGGCCCTGGCAGCCACGGCAGGGTTTGCACGGGGTCCTGGTGCAGCACGTGTGGGGTCCCAGCTCCGCATCCCACGGTGGCTTTTCCTGGGGACAGACCCGCCCGTGTGGCTGCCGCTGGCACCACGGTGGCGTTTCTTGATGAATCCAGGGCTGTGTTTGCCGTGGTTTGCTCCAGATAGATCCCAGCTGGATCTGTGCTGGCATGGAAAGCGGGATGGGGCTTTGCGGGGTAGCGTGTGGCATCCTGCCCCTGGGGGACCTGTAGGGAGCCAGGGGTCGCTGGACACTCTCCAGCCTCTCTCCGGCCCGGCTGGAGACCACACAAAGGCAGGGTTAGCGAGGGGATAAATGGTTGAATTGGGAAGCATTTCAGTGCAGTTTGCTCCATTCATGTGGTTAAAGCCTGCAATTTCCCTTCTGTGTGCCGCTGACCTTCCTCGCTGTGCCCTTCTCCCCATCAGGGCAGTCCGGGGTGTGCTGGGCACTCAGACTGATCCGGGCTGGGGACACTGTCCTGGGTCCAGTGGCCAGTGCCTCCCCCAACCTGACAGGTGCTGGTCTGTCCAAGATGAGCACATCCCTGCTGCAGGAGAGCAGGGAAAGGGAGAGGTTGAAGGGGATGCGCCCCATATATAAATGCCCAGATATATGTATTTATACATAGACGTTAATGGTTGGACTGGGTGACCTTAGGGGACTTTTCCATCCTTCATGAGCCTATGATTTTTTTATTTTTCCAACCTTAATAATTCTATGAATACACTCACATACATACACACACATGTCCCCAGGCCCGTGGCAAGGCAGCCTGTGCTGAGCAGTCCTTATCTCACCCCTCCAGCTCATGGTTGGGACTGGGAGGGGCATCATTTTCTAAGTGAGGGACCCATCCCTAAGCGTACCCAACCCTAAGCACCCAACCCTGTCCTACTGCTTCACCTGCCTCCAAAGAGACGTGCCTGAGCACACACAGTAGGAACCCTACAAGGTTGTTTAAGGATCCTGCCCAATATGTGGGCATCAAATTGGCAAGGACAGACACACCGGGGTAAGAGCCTGGACCTGCCCCAATAAAAATGAGCAGTGTAAGGGCTGACAGGATGCTGGGGATGTGCTCAGCTGATCCAGAGCCACTGGAGCCTGGGCTTGGTCTTGGCACAGGACTCCCAGCCTCATTCTCTCCGAGGTGAGCTGCTGTGGCCGCCAGGGAAGTGGCTCCTGGCTTGTGTAACAGCCTTGCTTGGGACCGGCAGGAAGCAGCCGGCTCCCAGTGGTCTTAAAATAGCTGAGCATTATGGGCACACCCTTGTTTTTGAGGGCAAAACCTGAGAAGGGAGCATGGCCATTGAAGAAGCAGAAGAGGTAACTCCCTTGCTTCCGAACACGGCCTGTCCATGCTGATGGAGAGCACCCGGCCAGGTGTGTCCTCAGCTCTGGAGCTCTGGGGCCAGCACATGGAGGATGTGGTTTATAATGAGATGTTTGCGATGGGTATTTTTTATTTTCCAAGTTTGACTGATCAGCTTTTAGCTTTGCATTAGGTCTCCATGTCCAAGATGATGCACACCAAGGAATTTCACCATCTCATCTGACAGCACCTGAAACTGCCTTTGTGTGCCTGCTGCCTGGTCGGTGGTCCTGGCTCCTGTACCAGCCAGCCTGTGAACAATCACCCCCCCATCCCTCAGGACAGCAAAAACTTCCATTACATTCCTGTTTTGCTTTTGAAGAAATTCCACAGCTCATATGGCTGTGGAGTGATGGGGGTTCTGCCATCTCCCCTTGCAAACATCTCTGGAAGAAAGGGGCTTTTCCCCTCTGAGTGGCCCCAGCACCTTCCCCCTTCACAGTTCCAAAGCACGGGATGCCAAGCCCCATATCCTGCAGGATTCATGAAGCAGCTGCATCCTCCCACCAGGAACAGGCCAACAGCCAGGTGACCTCTGGCTTAAGGACAGCCCCAGCCGTGCTCAAGGCCTGGGGAACAAAACCCAGGGAAACAGCACTCTGAGGCCACCCCACGGGCCGGTGTGGGGGGTCCCCGCAGCCCGGCATCCCTCTGACACCAGTGTCTGGCATTCCTCTCCTGCCCTGGGGACCACGCGTTGAGACGAGGTGCCCGAACCTCATCCGAGGGAGTGGTGCTCGGCCTCTTGCAATCCCAGGGAGAGATGCCCCACTCCGGGTTATTTATTCATTCCCGCCTGCTCTGCGCTGCCTGGGGCGGGTAAAGGCAACACCGGCCCGCGGGACGAGCAAATCGCCACGGGGGAAGAGCTTCCCCGCTGCTGCAGGGAGCAGGATCTGGAAAGCCCTCAGGGGGAGCTGCCTCCTGCCCGGGCTGGTGTTGGCAGACACAGAGCAGTGTTGTGCCGGGGATGGAAAGCAGACCCGCCCGGGGCTGTGGAGCTGCTGTGGATGCTGGCGCGGTGCCGGCCCCGTGCCGCACGCCCTCCGAGGAGCTGGGCAGAGCCGTGCCCGCGGGCTGCCTCCCCCCACAGCCTCCTGCCCCTTCCAGGCATTGCAACATCCCCCTGGATTACGACAGGGTACCTGCTGGGAAACCCACTGCAGCTGCGGGTTCCCTGTCCACACTCCCCGATGTGCGGGGAGCACACATTTTTTTAATATCCTGAATTCACCTGGTTTCAATTTTCAACTCTGGAATCCTGTAAGGCTTCAAGGGGGATGGGGCTGCATCTTGCAGGGTTTGCACCTCCCCTTGGCCGCCAGGCCCTGTCCATGGGCATGCACAAGATCCAGTTTCAACCTTCATTTTTCCCCCTCCACCAGTCAGGTCACCGCCGCCTCAGTTTCCCTGGCTGCCGAACACCAGCCCTGTAGTGGGGCAGGAAATCTAAACTGGGGTGGTGGCACTGGGGCAGGCGAGGGCGGGCACCGCAGCAGTGGGATGCAGAACGGGATGTGGCCCGTTGGTGGCCATTTCTCTGCACAGTGAGTCAAAGGGGTCTGGGAATTCTCCACGGAAAGTGTGGGGTGTGTGGTCCTCAGCCTGCTGTGCCACAGGCAAAACCACAGATTAAAACCCTCCTCGGCCCCCTGCCCGGGACAGAGCCTCCGCAGAGCTTGGAGGGAGCTGGGTACATTTTCAAGGGCCAGTTTTGCACCAACATTTTTGCTGGCAGAGAGAGGCACAGCCTCGGACATCAGCCTGGCCTTGCACTTCCAGGCAGAGCAGGGATCTCCGAGCCCGGCCAGGGTATCCCACCATGCCAAAGGAAAAGGTGGATCTGCCAGCAGCGATGCCGGGGTGGGGCATCCCCTCTCTGGGAGTACATCCCTTCCAGCAGCATTCAACATTTCCCAGTTCAGGGGTGTACAGTATGGGAATTTTATTGGGCCAGGTCTGCCGGGGGGAAGGAGGGCTGTATAAATAGAAACTGTATTTTTACAGGCTGCATTGTTCCAGGCACGGGCAGGTCAGGAGCACAATGAGCCCCTTTCCCTCTCCACTGGCATTTTCTCCGCTGCACCTTGGGAAGGCCCCAGAGAGCAAACGGGAACTGCTGCCAAACTCCGAGTTTGTGCAGCCACAACAAAGCGCCCAGAGGATTGCAGCGGGCAGCAGGAAGCCCTGCTCGGGGCTGGCTGCCCAGAGGCTCCTCAGCTGGCTGAGCCTGACCCCACACCGCCCTCGGGGGGTCTGGGAGCCCACACAGCACTGGTGTCACGGGGAGGTGCTCGCAGGGGAGCCAGGGCCCCTGTCGGCTCCACAATCCCCAGGACACCAGGCCTGGACTGCTCCCAGTGCCAAGGCGATGGATGCACGCATCCGTCAGCCTCATCACCCTTCCCAGCCGTGAAGGGAAGGAGAGGGAGCTGCTCGGCCTCCATCCTCCCCATGCGCAGGGCTGGGGGTGAATAAAAGGCAGCACAGAAACCAGGCCAGGAGGAGCAGCTCGGGTCACACCACATCCCCCCGCTCCTGCTCTCCACTGTCCTGGGCAGGGATTTTTCCAGGACAAAGCAAACTGGTGCCCAGGTGTGTCTGCACGGAAACCCGCAGTGACCAGTGGCCGGAGGGGGGCGAAGCAGAATCACAGCAAGGCACGGGGGGGGCACATCCTTCAGGTAACTCCTGCTGGGGCTGGGGAGAGAACTGCACCCCACCACCTCTCCCAGCCCACGGACCTCGCGTTCAGGGCCAGAGGTGAAAGAACACACAGACACCAACACTCAGTTAAGTTGTAGGAATTTATTTTAAATAACCTACAGTTGATTAAAAGGGAATTCATGATAAAAATAGAAGATACTTGTTGAGGAAAGGCTGCAGGAAATGGTCTTGCACACACACTACGCTAACAATGCCTCTAAGACTAATGATTATAGCAAAAAAAGGTTTCACATTAAAATTCTGCTTTTTAATTTTTAAAATTTTTTTACACAATTACAAAAGAAAAAAATAAAAGCCCTAAAATCTTGATTATTTTCCTTTTTGGACCAATGCTCATTTCCCTCGAAATTTATTGACCTGTGAAACTTCTTTTTACACAATAAAATCTTTCAAGTAAAAGAGAGGAGTTGGGCTTAGAAAAAAAGGGGGGGGAAAAAAGGTAAAACAGTCTGACAAACCTAAAAAGTAGATAATTCTTGGAAGTGTACAGAGTATGTTCAGAACAAAGGGTGATGGGAATGTCATTTGTTTCCAATTCCACTTGTCCTCAAATTCCACACACATCTTCCCATCACACGGCCCCCTCCCCCTACCCACCCCCCAAATCTACACGATCTTTAAGATCAAAAAGAAAGAAAACTGTTTAAATATTTTAAAATAATTAAAAAGAAATAAAAATTCACATTTAAAATAGGAACACTCAAGTCAGGAGGCCGATTTCCCATCATGATTTGCTCTGAACAAATGTGGTGGATATTTGTAATTCATGTCCCAATGCCACAACTGTTTCAAGTGACAAATTGAAAAAGATTTGGGTATTTCCATGACTATAGTGATAGCTGTAACAGGTGCGTTGGGTTCCTTAAATTTTGTTTATTTGTTAAATTCTGAAATGGGGCGGGAGGGGGAAGGGAAGGGCAGGGGTTAAGGAGTCCATTTTCTATTAAAATATAGAAGTTATTGCAAAACCCTAACTGTAAAAACGCACCAATATAATTGGATTTTGTATACAGTAGCTAAAGATTCCCACGCTCTCAGTGTGATGGTGAATTTGCCTGGCGGAAGGTTGACAAATCCCCCATCCACTTGCCCTGCCTCAAGAGAAAAACCACACAAACCAGACAGCTAGAATTTGGATCTCTGAAACATTTTTAAATAAGTTGTCCATAGGACAACTGGCTCAGCTCCTTTAGGATATTTCCAGGTTATGCTTTCTGCAAGATGTTGGCTGTTTTATCCAATGCTCACTTGCCCCTTTCCTCCCCCTTCCCCAGCATCCAAGGACAAGTAAGGCTCACAGTTTATCAATCTCCCTAAAAACCAGGCTACTCCCTTTTCCCATAAAATTCAGCTCAATAAAAACAGGTTAAAACTCATAGTCTTCCTCTGCCATGTCGATAGCCCAGGCAAATTTCTCTCGTTGGGTTTTGTTATAAATCTTCTCTATAGGAATTCCCCACTTCTTACACCTGCAGGAGAGGAGATGGTGTTAGAGTTCGGGATAAAAGGAAGGCCAGAGACCCTGCCCTCACCTGCTATGTGGGGTGACAGGACTGAAGTCAAGGGCTGGGGTGGATCACCCCAGCACACCCCAGGCAGGTGCTCACCAAGCAACAGAGATCCTGGGATCCAGATAGTTCAGTTTGGAGGTGCCCAAAGCGATCTGCTTGTTCTCCTCCCTATCTGTAGCCTGAACCTCCAGCTTCATCAGTTGCTCCTCAATCCTCTGCACTGCTTTCTTCTTGCTCTCCACTGTCCTGGGGTGGGAAAGAACAAAGCATTGAATTCCTAATGCCCTGCCAGCCCTGTGGGAACCCAGAGGGACTCTGCTCAAGGTAAGCAATGCCACCAGCCACACAGGGCAGCTGTGTCAGCACAGACGGTGACACAGCACACTCAGCACATGCAATTAAGAACTGACATTTTCCAAGAGGCAGAGCAGGAATCTTAAGCAGCAGTTGTTTTAAAGGGATGGAAGTAACAGCCTGAACTGTTCTGATGCTACCCCCCCTCCCACACCAGCCCATCTATCCCTCAGTAAGTCACGCTGTGATCCTGCTTCCAGAGCTCCTGTAACTCAGCTCCCCTGCGGCTGCTCTGCAGAGCCCACACGGAGCCCAGAACGTCGCCTGTGCCGTGGGCTTCTGACGGGGAGAGCGCCACTCGGGGAGGTGCCTGTGCAACTCAGTAATTAATTGCGTGAGTCCTGGAGCCCCAGTCAGGCAGCAATGCTGCACACTGGATCCATCTCTCTGCTGGGCCTGGGCAGCAGTGGGGTGGGTGAGCACTGGCGGTGCTCAGCTCCGGGGGCTGGGCACAAGTGACCACGTCAGGAACCACAGGGTCAGACCACCCCGTGGGAGGCCATTTCTCCAAGCACAGAATACAAAAGGCAAAATACAGCCTTCCCAAATCACAGGCCAGGAAAACGGAATACAGGGTGAAGGACCCCTTCTGGGAACATTGCACAGCCCAGTAACACCAGCCTTACTTTTTAGACTTCTCATCCCTCCGGACCTTGGCATCTGCTTTGGCGCTTTTCAGTTCCCTCCTGGCATCAGCTAATTGCTCCTTCTTGGCATCAATCTAGGAGAGGCAAAACCAGATGGCAGCACTGTGAACAAGCTGCTGACAGCTGTGACAGTCACCCCTGGGCAGCAGGACCCAGGGAGCGAGTTCGTGACCACGTTCAGAATTCAACAGCAGTCAGACCCACTTCTGCAGGACAATCAGGCCACTGGGCTGCACAGCTGAGTGAGGGGAGATATCCCCCTCAGGAGACAGGGCCCCACTAACTTCCGAAGACAAGCTGGTGCTGGAAGCTTTCTTACACACCTACAACCAAGCAAGCCAAGGAATTGGCTTGGTCTGGCCTGGCCAACAGTCCCTCCTGGCAGCTTTTCTGCCTCCACTGCATCCCACCAGTACCAGCTCTCAGATGGCTACATGGAAGGATGATCCCTGTTCCCTCAGCAGGAATTAGCCCCAAATCCTACACTCTGAAAGATGTTTAGGCTTCAGACAGTTCTTCCCCAGTAAGTTTAGGATTCAGGGAGATTTAGCATTTTGCAGCCCCTGCTCAACGATTCCCCTTAAACAACCCCAAGCTCTAGGATCTAGGGTGAAGGCAGCCATGTTAGGTGTTATGGAAGCAGGGGACACTGCAGTGCCAAACCAGAACTCCTTATTGTGAAGCTGATTCTAAAGCCAGACCAGGAACAGACCTAACCCCTTTGGACCTCATGGCCTTCACCAGAAACAATCTGCAAAGGAAGAGGTCAAGTCAGAGGGGCATAATGTACTATGGACACACTGACAGTGGCCTGGGATTCACTCAACAGGGGTGGATGCCCACTCCATGTTCTTTAGGGGACACAGGTCAGCGCTAGAGACAGCTGTTCTCAAGTTTCAATGGCAGAATACACAGCTATGGGATGAGGGGCAGAAAAAGGGTCTAGTCTTGTCTCTACAAGTAAAAGACAACTCAGACATCACCTTCCAGCTCACTGCTCCTTTCCAAGCAGGCCCATCTCTGATGCACACTGCCAACTCTTGACAGGGAAAAGCAGGCTCTGCTTTCACCCCAAAGCAAAGGAATCCTGACTCCTGAGATGCAGACTTGGAGCCCTGCCCTGGCCCAAAGCTGGGCAGGGGGAGGTACCTTGCTCTGCAGGTTCATCATGGACTTCTCAAAGGTTTTCGGCGGAGCTCTCTGGTGGTTACACAGGATGGCCACCGCTCTGTTGGCACGGTTGTAGGAGAGGATCTTTGCTGGGATGTTGTCGTCAGCTGTGAAGGACAGGAGGGTGGTGAACAAGTGGCTTCTCCAGGGTGTGCTGCCCCAACCAGTGTCCCACGAGTGCACACTCACAGCCACTGCAGAACCAACCTTCCCCTCCCATGGCCAGTCTCAACACCACACCCTAACTACAGTTCCAAGAGCCTGGCTGCTTCCATCCCAGCCCCTAACTCCTTCTGGGATGTTCTTCATCACCACTGACACCCTTTAAACTCAAGAGATGGGAAGCACAGCCATGCTCAGAGCAGGGCACAGCAGGACCACACTGCCCAGGACACTGCTGGGCTTCCCAGATCCAAGGTGCCCACCTTGTAAAGCTGCCAAGTGCAAGTCAGCACTGCTCACAGAGGTTTTGCATGAGCAGCCAAGAAACATGGGGCTGTTACAGATGCATCTACCTTGCCTGTCATCTACAGCACCTTACAATTAACAGAAAGCAAACAGGTTTGGTAAAGGACAGGCATAACCTGGCAGGCACACCTTGTGCTCACAAGTCAGCTCTGTCCTGCCCCAGTGCTGGGCTGCTCAACTACCCCAAAAGATGGTCTGGCAGCAGATTTTTGGTCAGGCCTCAGCTGCCTGACATTTGCACTGGGAGAACTGTAACAAGGAAGTGGTGAACAGATACACGACTTGTGGCTCAGCCAAGGAAGCCAGGTCTGTACTGCAGGGTAAGATCTGTTCCCCTCACGTTTCAGGGACAACACTTACGATTCGTGAGCTCCTTGAGCTGCTGCTGTAGCGTGATGGAGGCATTGTAAGTACGGAATACCTTGGCTGTCAGTCCCTCCATAAGGTCTTGAAGGTGTTTATTTAAGATACTGGTCTAAAGAAGCAGAAAGGAGAGGACAATCAGCACTAGGAATGACCACAGCATTTGTGAAACCTCTGGACCCATGGCTGACACAGACGTGCAGCTCACGGCTGGAGCCTGGTGTACTCAGCCCTGACCACAACAGAATAGCCACAGTATTACTGAAACCACAGCAGAAGTGAACTGAGAACCAACAAGTATCAGATGGGTAACAAGTACCACAAGTGGCCAAAAAGGATTTCTTTGGTGTGGAGGCTTTGGTTTTCAGTAACTATAAATGTGCCTGGACCACCACAGTGCTCCCACAGAGCCCAGTGTGCACATGGGGATGGCACCTGAAAATCTGTCACCTCACACATCATCTCTGAACTCTGGAAAAACCTCCCCAGGTCAGAGCCAGGCAGGCTCACCAGGACCAAGGCCCATCACTTTGGGAACCTGTGGGCACAGTGGACAATTCAGACACCGCACTGAGACAGACTCTCACTGCTTTTAGGCTGCACTGGAAGAAAATTTCCAGAAACCATTTCTGGAACAGAGCAGCTGTTACTGCCTGGTGCAGAGTGAGCCTGTTCATGGTGCTCCACCACCCTCTCCCTGTACCATGTGCTTACATTGAGGCGGTCAAAGAGGTCGTCCTCAGGCTGCTTGTTCTCCATGAACAGCTGAAGATTCTTAAACACCTGCAGGAAGAGAAAACCAGGAACTTCAGGCACACAGACCAGACAGTGCTGGGCAGTACCAAGATGTATGGCAGTAAAACTGCCAGGGAGCCAATTAAACTGTTCTCAGGGAACAGTGATGATGCTGGATGTTACCTCCCAGCAGGCAAAGACCCATCTCTCAATGCAGTGCTTGTGTTGCAGGTTCCTCCCCAGCAACAGGAGCCCTGAGCCTTCACTGCCCTTTATCCTCATGCTTTGGACTGAAATTGCAGGAGACCTGACTCTGCTCTGGCTTAGCTGCCTAACAGAGAAAGAGACTCCAAAGCTACTGCCTTTCCCTTCCTCTCCCATTATTACTCCAGCCTGGGACACTCCTGAGCCATTTCCCACAGATTGAAGCTCACTGTTTCATACAGTTTCAACCCAAACATGTCTCACTGGGGTAGGGAGAATAATCAAAGCATCTTTGATTATAACAGAGACCACAAATCCCAGCTCTGCATGCTCCAACTCCCCAGCTTCTCAACAATACACATTCTTTTACAGACACCCAATACACAAAGGTTTCTAGTTCCACAATAATCAACACCCCATTTTAAGCACTGAAAAGACCCCAAGAAATACCAATAAATTTAAACAGAAAAACATGTTTTCTTCTTTACAGAGTGAAGCAAGAATTCCAGCACACGTTCATTTCTAGAGCAGCAGTAGTTTGATTTCTTTCAGTTGCTTTGCTCCTCAAGAGGCCAGCATTTACTGCTGACTGTCATTACAATTACCACAGTCTTATACACAGGGTATCTAACACAGACCACAGAGCTGTGGGCCAGATGCAAAACTCTTATAACCCACAAAAATATTTTAGATAGTGCCCTCCAGGTTCACACTGCTGAATAAGGATTGATTCTGCAACAAGGCCAAAAGCACATCAAATCTGAAACTGGTGGATGACAAAGAATAAAGAATTAACATGGCATAAGAAGTCTTGGTTGGTAGACACCCAGGTATCAGTGCACCTACTCTATAGGCTCTGGAGCAGTCAAGATCAAGATCCAGCTCTGTGAGGGCTCAGCTCCAACATGAACCCAAACACTGGGACAGAGAAGAGTGTATTATCAAAGCCCCAATCAAACTGCTCCTCTGCCAGTATTTCAGAACCTTTTGTGCTGTTACTTGTCACATGGGCCTAGAACTCCACCATCTACAGGTGAAAAAAAACCAACTCTGCTGACCAGAACGAGATGCAGGAAACTCATCTAGCATGGCTGTTACAGTTATGTTATGTCAGCTCTTCACACTGAGACCACAGGGAAGAGCAGCAAGACGTCTGAATGTCTCATCTGCTGGGCGGTGTCACACACACACCACCTTCCATGGCACTGCCAATAGAGAGGATGTCACCTTCAACTGACTTATTTTCTGGCTAGGTATCTGAGCAGTGATAAAGCAACCTGCTACTGCCATCCAAACTGTGCTGACCACGTGTCTGTGCAGTTCAGTCTGTGTATGTGCTTGTGGAGATGCCTTACCCTCTTCTCCACGGGGACCTTGTTGTAGTATCGGATGGAGTCCTTCCCGAGGAAGTCGAACTCAACCACGTATTCCTGGCCATCCAGTTCAGGATGCAGCTTGATGTGCTCTACTCTCAGAGAGCAGCAGCCCACGGTGTCAGCTGTCTCTCCTTCTTCTTTTTCGTTACCAGCTCTCAGGGCAAGCTACATTTATATCAAGGCAAGAGAGGTAAGGCATTTAAACCATCCCCAGAACATAGAGATGCTGTAAACCTTCATACACCGGCCTAGAATCAGCAGTGTCCAGAGGAGAATATCTCCTTATTTTTCAGAGTTTAAGCCAGAATGTTTTACCAACTTTTGCTCATTAAGTAACTCAAACTGTGAGACAGTTCTGACTAATGGAAATTCATTTCAAAAAGTGTGGTAGTTTTTAAAAATCAAATTGAACTTCATGTGACCTCTACCTGAAACAAATCATACAGTTCAGTTGTTCATCTTCTCTGATCCCAGCCATACTGCACACTAAATACACTTCAAACAGTATATAGGTGATACAAATATTGGGTTGTATAAACTATCTAAAGGCTACATTTGGATGCATAAAAACATATATTTTAACTGTACTGGCTAAACCAATTTCTAGTTTTTGAAATCTTCAGTGGTCATGTGAAACCACAATTATTCACATGTAAGTTCCCTGGTTTACATCAAACCATCGAACAAAACCTGCTAATTTAGTTAGTCAAGACCCCATGTGCTACCAGGAAACAGCTCTCTGGGAACTGGTTTATGTTGCTTTAAATGCATCAACACAACTGCAGTTTTCTTTATGCTGCGGTGAAAAAATTAGCATAATTACAAAACCTCACAACTGTGACCTCAAACTGAAGAGGTGACAAACCAGCAGAAATTCTCAGCAGGAAAACTGAAACAGCTGGAGACAAAAAGCCAACACAAACTTCCCAGTAATCCAACTGGGCGATTCTGGAACCAGGCTGTGAATTTTGCATGAACTAAACAATGTTGCCTGAAATAGACATGTTCAGTACAATAGTTTACTGCTCTGGATTCCAGGTAATGGGAAGGAAAAGGAGACAGGAGCCTACCCACCAGGAAGTCTCAGGATACCTTAGTAACTGGCTCAATTCTGCCTTAGAGACAAACACACACAGCATTCCCAAGTATTCCCGGCAGGACAGGGAAGGCAAGAGGAGCATGCTGGGAGGGAGCCTCACCTTGTCAATGAAGTACAGTGCCACAGCCCTCTGCCGTACTTTCATCTCTTTGGATTTCCAGTCTTCCCGGTATTGATTCCGGATTTTATCTACACACTTCTTCAACCTCCGAGCTGTCTCGTACTTCTGCCAGTCCTTCTCGCCCTGCAGGGAAAGTTGGAACAGAGTCAGCATTAGACAGCAGGCAAAGGCCCAGCTCCAATCTGCAGCTCAAGGCTTTGCAAGCCTGTGTGTGGCAAATGGTCTCGTTGCACAAAAGCACTGAGATGTTGCAGCACCACAGCTCAGCTTCCCACTGTGCTGTCACACAGCTGTAGGTCATTCAGATTTCCATGATATTAAATGCTTCCATGGAAGCAACTACAGAGACACAAAAGACACATCTTCCCTGCTTCTCAACATATAAATGGTTTCCTCTGCTTTATTCAGATGACACTTATGTCCTTTCAGCTGTGTAATTAAACACCCATAAAAGGTAAAAGCAACATCAACAGTTCATCATCATTATTATATATTCAAGACGTGGCAAAAAGAGGGCAGGAATTCACAAGGAACAGAAATTTTTCCTCCTATATTTGTAGGACAAACTCCTTGTTCCTAATTCAGGAAAAAAATCTCTCAGAAAAAGACTCATGAGAAGAGCTTAAATTCTTGCTTTTATGGACTTGATCCACTGGCTGGATATTTGCTCCCACAGCAGGAATTTGTTTTACTTCAGTTGTGAGCTCCTTATAAGCCTTCTCAGCCAGAAGCCTGGCCAGGTTTTTAATTTTATGAACAACTAATTAACAACCCATGGTTAGAACTTCTCTACATGACCAGGCAGGGGAAGTTAAGGCCAAATGTAGGTAAAATATCCACCAGAGCAAGTCTGTTCCTGGATAAATTGCTTCCTTTTAGGTTTACATAGGTTAAAGGACTCCTGCTGGAAATGACACAACGATGCTTTTCAGGAGACATTGTCCAGATTTCACCTGCTCTCCTGGGCAGTAACTGTATCCTCTCTTCTCAAGGGGGAACAGAAGCACAGAAGCTTCCCCATGTTTTTCAAGCACTGCAGAATGAAACAGCAAGGCAGCTTTACCTCCTCTCTCTTTCTTAACCAAGAACTGCATTTGCTTCTTGGAAACATGACCAAGAAGACTGTTCTGGTTTTGTTTTCTTAATTAAATCTTTACCTTAATTCTCGAGCTAGGGTTCAACATGATGTACTTGATGGAGCCTTGGATGTTCTCAGTCCATGACACCAGCCAGGTGACCTTGTTATCATGCCGGACCTCCTTCCACTTGTGTCCTGGCGGAGGGGCAGGGATTTTGGAATCCCTACACAGAATTAGAAAACAAAAAAATAAAAACTATTTAAAGAAACTCCCACCAGCATGCATACAGAAAAGGTAATGAGCAGCATTACACAAAGAAAGTGCAGGGAAAGAAACGGAAGCAACAAAAGTACATTATCTCCACAAGGAGGAAACCAAGTGAATCCAAATGAACAGTCAAAGATCAGGAATGTACCTGCTGTAGAATTATCCTGCAGGTGGGACACGCATTGCTAGGACCAGCTCTGATGTGTGCACATTGCAATAGTGTGGACACTTATCAGGACTAGAGAGTGAAAGAGAAGCCCATCAAACCTTAGACTTAACACTAAGACAAAGTAGGGCAACCTATGTAGAAGAAAATTGTTTTCTGGAAATACTAGCAGCAAAGACCGTTTAAGCAGATGTAGGGTGTAGGCGTGAGGAAGAAAATATGTTGACAAAGTTCTACATGAAACCCATGATTGCCTTGTTCAGTCTCTGCTTGTATGACTCAGTTTCTTATCCATATAAGAACAAGATAAGCTGCATCCCTAACTCTACATGCTTGAGTATCAACTTATATAGGGTTTTAAAAAGAATGAGCTCTCCTATCTCGAAAGCAAAGCCAAGGTGTGAAGCACCCAGTGCTCACTTGCTGCAGTTAATGATGATGTCCTCAGGCATGATGCGTCTCTTCAACATTCCCATTTTGGGATGGTTCCCGCGACCTCGGAAGAGACCTGGGGGCTCAATCTTAAAGTTGGCAATCCTCTCCTTGTGGTTGTCCATCACACAGTAACCATACTCCTTCAATAGCCGCTCATTCTCCTCTTTGATTTTCTGGGAAAAGCCAAAAGTAAAGATCATATGGCACATAATTAAATGCCAAGACTTCACAAATTTTTATATTTGCAGCACACTAAGCTGAAGACCCAACCCGAAACCAGAACCCCATCATGGCAAATGTAATCAGACTGGCCACAGACCAGCAGACTGGTCAGAAAAGCATTCATAAAATGCAAGCAGCATGAACAAACCTGGAAAAAGGAATGAATGTGTGAAAACTCTCTGAAAACTTGTACTTGAGAGAAAGAGATTAGTGCTGGTGAATGCAACTCTGACTTTGCCACAATAGAGGCATGTACCTCTACCCACATATCTTAGCTGCAAGGGCAGCCCCAGCACAGTATTCCTGCTTTATATTCTATACTGAGCATCTGACGTCCACTGGACTTCGTATCTTGTTGTTTATGTATAAAAACTCTGTGTATAAAAGACTTCTGTGTTTGAACTCAGCATTGGGAAGCAGGCAAAGGAATGTCTCCAGGCTGCAGCATGTCAAGCCTGTGTCAGCAAATGGTCTCATAAGCAGAACACAGTCTCCTAAGAAAGAATGTGCTGAGATTTCACTGCATACTTCTGTGCCTGAACTCTTAATTATATAGAAGGAAAAATAAAAACATTACAGCTCAAAAACTAACATCTGACCCATAGACAGCACTGCTGTGCCAGCTAAGACACAGAAAAAGCCACTTCTGCTCCACTGTAAGAGCCACCATGGACAGGAACTGAAGGGTTCAGCCACATTTACCAAATGGAACCAGCAGTTAGATGTGGGCTCTCTATTTTGATGGGATCCCTCTGATTCCAAAGACTGTACTTCCAAGGTACCAGGCCCATCATTCAAAGGACAATTACTAGAGAATTGCAGAAGACCAACTGAGAACTTGGGGGAAGTTTTCAGCTTCCAACTTCCATTGCAGGTAATTTAATTCTCTCCCTACAAGCCACTGTAGCTGTTCTACTGCAAGATAAAGTTCATTTTTTATTAGAAAAACAGCTTTACTTAATGTTTAAGATTTCTTCTCTCGTTTTATTCACTAATGGCATTGCTGCATGCTTTCCACCATCCTTAGGTATCCTGAGTATCCACTGCTCATTATTGCCCAGGGACCAATGAACCCACAGAGGCAGCACCTCTGATTCTCTTTATTTACTTAAGCAGTTACTTAACTTTTCTAATTAATTAGAAGCTTTCCCCAAGCAGGATCAGCCCTATCAATATCATTTCAAGTCAGGAAGAAGATTCAGCTGCAAACACAGTGCTCTGCCCTACCTGAGCTGCACAGTGCAGACTCCTACAGCTCACATGAAAGTAATAATCGGGAAGCTGGTGAAAACACTGACGTATGAACAGCAAGGCAGGCAGAGGAATGATTACACAAAGATGTTTACAAGCCAGCTAAGAATCACGAAGTCTCCTAGAATTCCCTCTGGTACCTGTTTCTCCTCCTTGGACATCTGTTTCCTAGCTTCCGACTGAGCTTTGAAATACTGGCTCATGTGGGTGAAGTCACACTTGCTGAGGCTGGTGATAGTGCTCTTCTCTTCAGAGGTCATTTCCTTGCAGAAATAAAGCAGTGCTTTAAGTTTCCACACACAGAAAGTCTTCGTGCACAGCAGAGCTTACCCTACTCCAGGCAGCTTAAACAGGAACAACAGGCAGGTTCTCACAATAACCCCCCAGTAATCCCCAAATTCTTGCACAGGTTTGCTCTAGCTGAGGTCAAAGAGAAAAGGACAAGCAGCAGAGCCTATGGAGCACTGGCCTTGCAAGGCTCAGGTCTCCCCAATCACTGGACAATGCTGCACCACTTTCCAAAACCCTCCCACATCCCACAGTGGCTGGGACTGCTGAGGGATGGGGAGAAAAACCCAAAAACACACCCAGCAAAACTGCATCAAACTGCTCTCTTATGGCTGATGACTGAGGTGAAGCTCTCAGCTTTAGGTCTTTGGAAGGGGTTTCCTTCTAATATGAATCTGGCTCTTACACAGGCATGTAACAGGCAGGTCAGCTACACCCCTTTGTGCTACAACAGAGAAACTTGACTTTGCTGGTTTAGAAAGGCATTTATGGAAGGGTCCTTCCTGGTGAAACTACAGGATAAATGGGAAACTGCACAGCCACCCTGAGGCAGCTTTTACCTGCCTCAAGCCAATAAAAGTTGGCATGAGGCAACTAAAACAGCAGCCCCTTGACACTGGCCATGCCCACAGTCACTGCAGCCCAGCACTACGTGCCTACCTTTCTCCAGTCCTTGAAGAAGTTTTTCCTGAAGATCTCCTTTGTAGTGTACTCATGATCAAGCATTTTTGCAAAGAATGTGGCAACTTCTTCTGCTTTGGTACTCAGCTTCATGACTTTACCTACAAAGAAAGGTTTTCTTCTTAAAGAAAATGGTAAACAGGAATCAAAGCCATATAGAGACCATAGTAACTGCCTTAAAGGATTATATTTTTACTACGGAGAAGTTTGTCTTTAAAATGTTACATAATACAGCAATTTGAATGGACAAAGGAAACAGAGGAGCACAGTTGCTTGATTTCCACCACAAACGTTTTGAAAAAAGTTTCCTCTGGAATCTAAACATTAAAAAAAGCAACAGCAATCTGATGTGAGGCAGGTCTGGGCTGCAGGGCAGGAAGGGGAAAAGGCCTGCTGCAGGAAACCCTCTGCTGAGCCACCCCCGTGCTGGGTATGCTCCTGGGGAGACGCTGCTGTTTGATGTCAGAGACGGAGAGGATTTTAATAAATATCATATTCCAGCACTCAGACATATGGGAAATACAGTCCCTGTATTCCTCTTCAAGGCACAGAGAGACTCCACCTTGGAACACCCCTTCCAGCTATTTCTAGGCAGGAAGAGCCCTTCCTATGGATACACTACAAATAAGCTGGAAAGAGATGCCAAATATTGAACTCTCCTTCATTGCAGGGAAACGTGTCAGGATTCTGCTAATTGTTCCCTCTGCTGTGGGAATTCACTCCTGCATCCCCAAACCAGGCTCAAAAGACAGTCATTTTTAAGAAAGAGTGAGCTGTCAGTAAATGGACGGGTCACATTCCAGCTTCTCTGCATGACTGCAGTACAAAGTGAAATTGCTGCAAGGGAAGACTGAAACACAAAGGAAAAGAGGCTGCTGCAACACTGAGGCTGTGGATTCCACATCTAATGTTCCTATCGAGCATCTTTTTGGTCCTGATTACATTCCTGATGAAACATGGGGTGCCAGTGATCCCTCTGAAGGATTTTGCATGCAGCTCACATCTCCAGCTAGCTGCAAGAAATATTTAAAGTTCCAGTGGTTGGCAGACATTCAATACCTGGGGATTTTTAACAACCATTTTACCGCACAAAAGTGAACACAAGAAACTGTTCAATCTGTGCTCTTGGAAAAAATGCCACGCTTTGATTTACTACATATTTTCAAAAGTTGCATCATCTCTAAAATTAAAGCATGGGAGTCAGCTATAAAGCCTTAAGATCTATAAACCCTCGTAAAATAGGACTTAGCAAAAGGTCCTCCCAATGATCTGAGAATATTCCACAATTAAATTAAACCAACAGTAACTCTGCCAATTTTTAAGCTGTAACCTAAAATACAGCGTTTGTTTGCTTATAACAGGAAATGGGGGAAGGGAGAGACAGCAAGGGAAACTGTTTTTCCAGGCTGCAATTTTAGCTTGAAGGAGGCTATCGAGTTAGTAATATGTTACGGGGCTAAAATGTCTGATATTTTTCCAAGCTAGCTGAAGGCTCAGTCACCTTTACCTAACCGCTTTAGAAAAATTTCATTGGACACAATTTCCCTTTTTTCCACAAAGATTTGAAAAGGCTCTCATTGACCGAAGCTGGACATTTAAAGAAAAAAGGAATCTATTCGAGAGACATGGATATTAGTGACCTGATCTGAAAACCAGAGAACAACCAGAGGACATAAAGAGCAGAAGAGACCCCATGGCCATGACTGAAGAGCAACTGCCACCACCTACACTCCTACCTTGCCCCATCTACAGCAAAGTGTGAAAGTCTGAGCCACCTCTACACTACAAGCAGTGGCTGGTTAACCCACAGTCACTCAGAAAGGATGGCTTTGGCATTGCAAGCTCCTTCCCCGAGCTGGTACTGTAGGCACTTCCAAGAGCCCCAACAGTTGCTATGTGAGATGAAAGCAGGCAGTGGATCCCCAGGCCAGGGACAGACTCCTCTGGTGCGAGCCGGCCGCTGGCCAGCCACAGCCTCATTACTGGGCTCCACAAATCAGCCTGGGATAATCTTGAAATTAGACAATGCCTTGTGAGCACAGAGAGCGGCTCTCAGCAGCTGCTGTGTAAATCAGACATCTGATTTTTTGCTTTGTTTCTCAAGGAAGACTTATGTGGTGTCTTTATTTGCCAGACCCCCTCCCTGCCCACCCCATGACTATCGAGCTTATTGATGAATTTCTGTGATGACACAGGCAGAGGTTACAAAAATCCCTGCAGAGGCTCTGTGAAATAGATAGCTGCAGAGACGAGGAGCTTATTGCTGTCTGCACCAAGGGACAGCTCCAGTGCAATCTGCCCCTCCCCTTCCCCACACAACAGGAGAGACATCATGCATTTTTCAGTAGAGGAAAACAGTTTCCAACTTTGTATGAAGTTCTCATCAAACCCTAAGAAAGAAGGCTGCAGACATCCTTGATCACTCTGCTATTTGCTTGGAGATGGCCTTTAATAGGCTACAGTCTGTTTATTTCACTACTTTGCTGCTGGAAATGAATGCCACCTATTCCTCAGTATTTAAGAACACCGTGTCATGTCACATGAAAACAGCACGTTGCTCCTGGAAGAGTTCCATGTGCAGATGTCCCCACCATCAAAAATTACATTTCCATCCATTCAAATACCTCTCACTTAATTCAATCCTGGGTTAATTTGATCCTTCATTTAACATGATCACAGGACTAAAAGGAAACACACGGGTCATCAAGTCCAGGCTCCAACGGGCATCACATCATATAATCCCTTCCACATGAGCCTCTAACAACCAGTCAGCCCAGGATGTAAGAATCCCACACCAATTAGTTCTACCACACGCCATGGTCAGGGAGTGGGACCATGACTTACACGACAGGGCTGTGTCCTTGAGGCCAGGGTCATCTCCATAATTCCTACAAGATCCTAATCATCTGTATCAAAATTCTATTGTCTTGTATTTCGCTCACGCCACCAAATGCTCATGAATTTTACCACAGATGATGGAAGTTGCAATTCTTAAGGCTGAAGAAAACAGAGCAAGCCTAAAGGTAACCAGTGATGAGGCAGCTACAATTACACACTCCACTGGTCAGACTCTGCTACTCTGAGGCATCAGACACTCACTTCTGGTAAGTAACCCGAGAGATTCACCACCACAAGGGAGTGAGAACAAGTTCATCCCCATGTCACCTTGGTGAGCAGAATTCAGCAAGCTCAGGTTAATTCCTTTACTTCCACAGACCTTCCCTTCACTTGACTGCTGAGGAGCTGATTTAAGTGAACCACTAAAACACAACCACCTCCCTCAGCTCTTCAGTCCCCAGAAGAACACCACAATACCCTGATGTTTATTTCTCTTCCTAGCAAGTAGGAACACGATTAACTCACCATCATAATAAAACTTGACATTTTCAGGCAGAGGTTCATATGGTGGAGCAAATACAGGACCTTTGTGCTCTAGGAACTTCCATTTAATGCCTTCAGGGTAGCGCTCTTCTTCCCACCTTCAAGAGAGAAATATGAACCAATACAATTTTAAGCTCCCAATCTTCTTTTATTACTGTGTGGGTATGAGAGTATGCTAAACCAGCCAGAAATCACTGCTTTGCCAGGTACAGACCAACAACAAATACTCAGTGCACTATCACCATTTAATTCCTTTTTTGACTCCTGAGTTTTTTTCAAAAAAGCACCGTCACATCCATGAACAGGACACCTTGGGTTATCTGATGCCTCCAGATTCCTCACCTCCCGTTTACTCCTCTTTTTGCAAAATCACACAGCTGAAAATGCTTAGCTCTTAAGACAGTAAGACTTGGGCCCTGCAAACCAGCTAGGATCGTGCAAAATTAGAGTCAGCTATGATCTAACATCAGGTCCAGGATGCCTGCTCAGCAAAGTCAAACGATTGTGGTATACTGTGCAGCTGCTTTCAGATGTGGACAATATGCCATTAAGGGCAGAGATAAAGAAACAGATGTTCATTTATGACCTAAATGAGAACAAACCTGCTTGGACAAGAAAGACTAAAACCCGCTTTGTCATTTTAAATTCATTCCAATTCTCTGGGTGAGAGAAGTGTGCTTGAAAAAACCAGAGCAGCACAGAAAACTGCATGTTTGCCTTAAAGAAGCCCTATAAAAATGCTCTGTAAAAATGCTTTGCAAATGATGCATTCAATACCACAACACAGCAAGGCAGGCGCCACCAATCCCACATTCCAAGTGAACAGGGTCAGCAATTCATCTGCAGAGAAAAGGGTCCTGCCAGGCCAGGATCCTCCCCCCTGTTCCCAGTGCCCAAGTCACTGACTCCACACTCCTCCCCTCTGTGCTTCTTTCATGATTACCACGACATTACTGCTACACGCTGCTGGCACAGGATTCCCTGCTGGGAAAGGCTATTTCACCTCCGTGATCAATCAGCTGGAAGAGCATTAACCTGTCACAGCACTCAGTCTCTGAATTGCCCAGACAACTTTGTTGAGCAGCCATGACAATAAAAAAGGAGTTTAAGCTTCTGTGTAGTATGAACCCTATGGAGCAGCATTCCCATTCCAGGTGCCACAGCAAGGAAGATGTGCACGTACTGCCTTGTGATGCACAGAGAGATTGCTTCATCTCTACTGAGACAAAAGTCACTGCATGGAAGATAAACACCACACAGAGACAAGAGTGTGGGCTGGAAGACACTCAAAATTCTTCACTAGTGTCTGTACATCAATAATTTAGGAACAACATCTGTATGGGACACAGCAGTTGGCTATAGTTAGAAAGGCACCATCCTTGACCACAGTACTGGACCTGACTTCTTCTGATGAAAAGCACAGCAACATCTTTAACAGCAAAGCACCCAACCCCAGCTGTAAGTACAGAACTGCATGTGAGTCTTCAGTCCCTGGCTGGGAAGAAGGCTTGAGTAAACTATGTTGATATAGGGAACCAATATTGACACAGATTCCAAATATTTACATTCCTAATGATTGTTGTGTTTTGTTGGGTTTTTTTTTAATTAATTAGAAGCTAGAAATATAAATATTTTGTCAAACATGGGCCTAGGTTCTTCCACCCAGAAGCTCCTTTCAGCAAAATAAATCTAAACCATTTACCTCTCCTTCCAGCCAGAAGGAGCTTATCCTCTCTGACAATGAGCAATTTTATTCCAGTAAGAACAAAATAAGGGCATCACTCACAGTAGTTACTGCTTTTCAGGACAGGTTTGTCATTCTTGCTTTTTAAAATTTATCCCTCTGGTATTTACTTGCTGAGAAATTCTGTACCTCTATCCCTTCCTGTTCTTTTATAAAGGACATTTGTAAAAGGAGTACTAGAAAGGCAGCAGTTTAAACAGACAGCTGAAGGCAGACTGTGCCTTTTGGGAAGGCTACGAGGAAACATGGGATTAATGGGGTAGTTTTCTAAACTCAAAACTACCAGAAAAGTGTGTCACAGAAAGATCACAAACCAGCCCCAATCCCACCTCCACCTTACTAAACATCATACATCAGCATTAAGACAAAAGGTAAAAGTGAACCTCCTGAGTGTAGCCAATTTTTCATCCTCATTTGGTTTCAAACAGAAAAAGCATTACAGCACCACTGCCCTTGGCAGCTTCTGGTTCTAAAGCAACGAATTTGAAGCAAATGATTTTGTGGGAGCAAGGAGAATGCTGCCTTTTAGGAAAGATGCCTTAATAATTTCAGCAACAACTAAGCAGTCATAAAGGCTTCTTGATTAAATCCCTTATCAAACCTGTCTAAATATGCCAGGGTGGCTCAGGAAGGAAAAGCTGGGGCAGATCTTTCAAGTGGAACAAAAAAAGAGAAGATTCTTAGGGAAAAACCAGAACATAGCTCAGGGATATGTTATTTCAAGGAAATGAACTTGCTGTAACACAGGGTGGGAGAAGTGCTCCTAAGGTGCACTTCTGGATCACATTCTTCACACGCTGACGGGGCGTGAAAATGACCTCTGGAACAGCTCCACGTGGTGATGAATGAGGCCAGTGCCTTGGGGATGTCTGGCATCAAGTACGCACAGAAGTGAGGGTGAAAATGCTCAAGGCAGCAGGCACTTGAGGAAGCAGCCAAAAAAAGGTATCAGACACTCAGAAAATTGACTCAGATGGAACATAAAATGCCCTTAAGAGAAACAACTGAAGTGCAGATGAAACCTTGTCCAGCAAAGACACGCTATACAAAGCTGCAGATGGATGACAGGAACATCAGCAGAAGGATGCAGCTACCCAGTGCCAAATCCTGCAAAACATGCTTTCCAAGGCAGTTTTCCTCAGCTGTAAGCACAAACTGCAGAGCTTAACACAGCTACAGGGGCCTGTGCTGCCCAGGCAGGTGAAGGGAGAACAGCACAGCTTTCCAGTAAAGGTCTGCTGTTCAAGGATACAGCCCACAATAAAAGCAAGCTGTGGTAAGAGAATATTAAGTTAGACAGAAGCAGCAAAGGCAGTTGAGACAAAGCCAAAAACAGATCGTTAAGGCTTGAAAAGACCTTCTGGAGCTTCCTATTGCTTCATGTCCCTGTAGTTTGTTAATGTTGCAGCACATTAAAAATATGTTGTCAAAGGGATTGAGAAAAAAGTGGATTGCTCAGGTAAAAAGAAACCACATCAGGGCAGTTTTGGGGTGGGGCTTGAAACCCAAGTTTCCAAGGGAATATTCAAGTATGAAAAAGATAGGCAAGTGCTGGTGTTCTGGTGTTCTCTGTGACGATCAAAGAGAAATATGTAAAGACTATAAACACTACAGAAGATTTTTTTTCTTTTTGAAGATGATTCAATAATAGTGACAATAAAGGGGTAAAAGAGTGAACCTGTAAGGATTGAAGAAGGTTGCAAAGACTTTCCCCAACTCTACAGATCTATTAAAAACAGCCAAATGATCTGAGAAAAGAAAATGCTCATGGAAACATCATACCTGAAAGGTCATAAAAATACATTACAGGAGGGCAGAAAACACACATGGCTTTTAAGAACTGCGTATGTATTAACCTGAGGGAAGTACTAAGGCTGAAACTTCAAAACACACAAGCAGTAGCTCCTCAAATCTAGCAATAACAGCTTAAATTACTACGGAGAGTTAAAAAAAGTCCAGTAGGTTTCTTACACAGGATGCATCACAGGTCTGTCTTCCAAATGAACCACAAAGGTCAGATTTATTTTAAAAGGGTTCTAAAAAAATTTAAGAGTGGGTGAAAGCACAACTTCAGTGATGTTACTTTAGGATCCTGGGCAAGAAAGAAAGTGTTTGCCATTTAAAACTTATTTGCAGAATTCATTTGCCAAACAGCTTAAGCATAACTGGTCACTTGATCCACTTTCATTTTTGTGCCAGAGGCAGGAGCAGTTTTGAGAGGCACAGCTGACACCCAGCTAGAATGAAAAGGTGGACACCCACTCATGCTGTACCTCTGTGTAACCCAGATAAGCTCTACTAGAATACAAGTTGATACATCTGCACACACTAATATATTCCATAATCCACCTGCACCTATTAATATATTCCTGCTGACATCCCCAACCCTACAAGCTTCCATACTGCTCTGAAGAGTGTCAGCATGGAGCAAGTTCTGGGCACAGGAATATAGGTATCTATCAATGTAGGCAGCCTCTACACAACATAGATAGGGGAAAAAAAACCCCCAAACAACTCCTGTTTTGGGGCTATCACTTCTACTTCAGAGGACGAACACAGTGAACGAGATATTTACTTAGAGCTTACCAGAAAGTAAGCCAATTATTCAGAACAAATCCTCATGAATCAACAGAAGAGAAGGCCAGATGTGCTTATTCAGCCAGCATGGGAGGTACAGGGAAGTCCAGGTGCAGAGAAGAGCCTACAGCACTGACTATATATAGTTACCATTTCCATTTTTGCTCCTCTTCTTTTTTCGGCTTCTTTCTCTTGTCCGCTTCAAGGAGTTTCTTATCTTTGTTCTTGACTTTCTTTGCTTTGCTGTCCTGCAAAATGAGTAAGAATCTGTTAGAACAAGCTACTGTATTTCCCCTTTCCCTGAATAGATGTGTTAAAACTGAAAGACTTTCTCTCGGGGTATAGAAGAAGTGAATTCCTGAGGCTTCACTGCATAAATGTGCTCTTAGATCATTCCATTAAGTCAAAGTCTGCTGATGGTCCCACTTAAGTTTAAAGCCAAATTCTTTTACTTTACACTTGGGACATGCTAAATGCACACAGCCAGTTATTCTGTCTCACCTGATACGGGGCACGCCTGGGCCACGGTAAAATGATTGTTTAGTTACAGAACCTCCCTCCCTGGCCTGCACTGGTGTGCCTGGTCTGGCAAATGCTACAGAGCACAAACACCGCTGTGAGGTGGCTTCTGGGATCATACTGGTGTGTGCTCAGTGTAGAGACATTTCCTTTGAAGGGAAGAATTAACCCTATTGCCAGCAGGGGCTGCAACATCTGTCTCACAAGGGTGTCTTTGCTAGATGTGGAGTGTAGCAAGTCTCAAATTATGGCTAACTTGTCTTTTCCAAGTCCCCCTCCAAAGAAATTTCCACCCCAGGCTCCATCTAAGAGCATTAAGCTTCCTTCCAGCATCTAATCACAGTTTCATCTCCCCTGCCTCTAAACCCTGCCACATCATCTGTGCAATTACCACATGTTGTGAGCAAGGCCCCCCTGCCCTCTGCCAGCTCCTTAACAGAAGGACTGTGAATTGCCTGGAATAGGCTGGACATTCATGTCCTGAAGGCATCTTCTCCATCCATTGTTTTAAGAGTAAGAAAGAAAGTTTCCCTGGCTTTTTACACATTATGGCTCGGATAAGTTAACCTGCACCATAGGTGGGGATCTGCCACACACAGCTCTGTTCCAGACAAAATCAGATTCCCTCTGCTCTGCATAATTCCACACTAAATAGCCTGGCTTTTCTTGATCACAGAAATAAACTCGTCTGTCACATTACCTCTTCTTCCTCTTGTTTCCTCTTCTTTGCTTTCTTGATGTCTTCTGTTTTGATTTTCTTGGGTTTGTAGTCAGCACTAAGAACAAAAAGACTCACTGATGAAAGCGATCCATTTTCCAGTACACATAAAGAGAAGTCACAGATGTCCAAAGTTTCTGTGCACAAGTTTGCAGTATTTCTGGCAAGTTTAATTTCTAAAGAATATAATTTTATACCCCACTCTCTCAGAAGACTCAATAATCTCAATCCAGAACAACAACCTACAAAAGTCTAAAACCCACAAGCTGTTACTGTCAAAACCTCTCCCACAAGTTTGACACTGCTTAAGCAAACATCTTCCTCGACAAAGAGTTGATTCAAAAGCATTAGTAACTACCCCGTGATTACATGGGATGGGATAAATGGGTAAAACCTTATTGGCATGCTCTATTCCAATCCTTTTTCCAGTCATCAGTCTGGGACATTGCCCACAAGGCTCAGTTTTTGCATCCTCCATTAGTTCAAACAACAGCATAACTGAGTACTGGCAAATTGCATAATCACAGAATCACAACCTGATTTCCAATGAAGTTGGAAAAGACCCCTGAGATCAAGTCCAACCTATGACCCTACACCACCTTGTCAACCAGACCAGGGCACTGAGTGCCACGTCCAGTCTTTCCTTGAACACCTCCATGGACAGTGACTCCAGCACCTCCCTGGGCAACCCATTCCAATGTCTAATCACGCTTTCTGTGAAGAAACCTCCTGATGTTCAACCTAAACCTCCCCTGGTGCAGTTTAAAGTCATGTCAACCCCCCCATCACTGGCTGCCTGGGAGCAGAGCCTGACCCCACGTGGCTCCACACTCCTGTCAGGGAGTTCTGGAGAGGGATAAGGTTCCCCTGAGCCTCCTCTTCTCCAGGCTGAGTCCCTCCAGTCCCTCAGCTGCTCCTCACCAGCCTTGTGCTCCAGACCCTTCACCAGCTCCACTGCCCTTCTCTGGACATGCTCCAGCCCCTCAATGTCCTTTCTGAATCGAGGAGCCCAGAACTGGACACAGGACTTGAGATGCAGCCTCACCAGTGCTCAGTACAGGGGCAGAATTACTTCCCTGGTCCTGCTGGCCACACTAGAGAGGCCACGTGCCATCAGCCTTCTTGGCCACCCGGGCACATATTGGGTCATGTCCAGCTGCTCTTGATCAGCACCCCCAGGGCCTTTTCCACGGGGCTCTTTCCAGCCACTCTGCCCACAGTCTGGAGCACTGCAGGGGTTCTTGTGGCCAAAGCTGAAATCCAGGTAGACACATCCACAGCCTTTCCCTCATCCACTAGGCAGGTCACCTAGTCATAAAAGCAGATCAGGTTGGTCAGGCAGGACCTGCCTTTCCTAAACCCATGCTAGCTGGACCTGATCCCCTGGTTGTCCTGCAAGTGCCATGTGAATGCACTCGGGATGATCCACTCCATAACCTTGCTGGGCACTGAGGTGGGGCTGGCAGGCCTGAAATTCCCTGGATCCTCCTTCTGGCCCTTCTTGTGGATGGGTGTCACATTGGTACTTACAGTCATCTGGGACCTCCCCAGGGAGCCAGGACTGATGATAAATGATGGAGAGCAGCTTTGCCAGCTCCCTCATCACCCTAGAATGGATCCCGCCTGGTCCCACAGACCTGTGAGCATCTAAGTGGCTCAGCAGGTCACTAACTGCTGCCTCCAGGATTGCAGGGGGTCCATTCTGCTCCCCATCCCAGTCTACCCATTCAGAGGGCTAGTTCCCCTGAGGGTAATCAGTCCTGCTGTTGAAGGCTGAGGCAAAAAAAGGTGTTAAGTACCTCAGCCTTCTTGTCTTCAGTAACTACATTTCCCCTGGCATCCAATAAAGAATGGAGGTTTTCCCTGGCTTTACAGAAGTGGCCAGGTTAAGGTCTAACTCAACGTTCGACTCTCTAATTTTCCTTCTACGTGACCTAATGACATCCTTGAACACTTTTTTTGTGGCCCACTCCTTTTTCCAAAGGTGATATAGTCTAATTTTCCCCCCTGAGTTCCTGCAAAAGTTCCTTGCTCAGCCAGGCTGGTCTTCTTCTCTCCTGGCTCATCTTTTGGCACATGGGGACTGGCTGCTCCTGCGCTTTCAAGATTTTTCTCAAAGTATGTCCAACCTTCCTGGGTCCCTTTGTTTTTAAGGGCTGCTTCCCAAGGGACTCTCTGAATCAGTGTCCTGGATAGGCCAAAGTCCACTCTTCGGAAGTCCAGGGTAGAGGTTTTGCTGATGCCCTTCCTTCACCAAGTATCGAAAGCTCCATCATTTCATGGTCGCTGTGCCCAGGACAGCCTCCAACCACCACATCTCCCAGCCACCCTTCTGTTTGTCATCAGCAGGTCCAGCATGGCACCACCCCTACCACCTGCGACAGGAAGTTCCCTTCCACACACTCCAGGAGCCTCCCAGACTGCCTCCTCTCTGCTGTGTTGAGTTTCCAGTAGATATCCAGCAGGTTAAAGTCTCCCACAAGAACAAGGGCTGGCAATTGTGAAACGGCAGCCAGCCACTCACAGCATAGTTCATCCACCTCTTCATCCTGGTTGGGTGGTCTGGAACAGACTCCCAGCAGGGTATCTGCCTTACCAGCCTTGCCCTTGATGCTCACCCATAGGCACTCAACCTCACTGGCATTATCCTCGAGTTCTGTACAGCCAAAACACTCCCTAACGTACAGAAACTCCCCGATTCTTAATCTTTCCATTGCAGACATGAGATGGGAGGTCGTACAAACATAGCAGAAGGCAGCAAGTGATTACACAAAAGAAAAGATGTCCCACCCATCTCTCTTGGAAACTGAGACCCACAGCGACAGAGTGCCGCCACGGTTAAACCTTTGCAACCCTTCAGCTCCTGACTGCTGATAAGGTGAAACTACCTAACGAGCTGGATGGACACAGTGACAGATCACAGCAAGATGGAACTGGGCTTGTATGTCAGTGGGTGCCTGTACCAGGCAAACATCATGTGTGTTCTTCTTTGAGACAACCCTCAGCATAACCCAGGACATATTTATACTCCAGGCAAACCACGCCAAGCAGGGCAGGCAAGCCTCCCCTGCCTCCAAACAGGCTGATGTTGCATTTTCTGCTTCTTGTGCAGTCATTTCCTCGCCCAACAGAAACCACTGCAGCCACTTAGCTACATTAACACCTCACATGCACACATTTCTGTTTTACAATCTTCATCAGTCTTTACCTGCCTTCTGGGGTTTTTCTTTTTTATTTACTAGTTCTGCAACATTTCACAGCACCATCTGCAGAAGCAGGTAATGGCAGTTTGCCTTGCACAGCACAAATACTGTCCTTGCCCTGCTCAGAGAACTTGTAACAGCATAAGGAGTCTGGTCTCAGACCTCCAGTCACCCATCTGAAGAAGTCTGTGCTGATCACTTGAAATCCCACCTGCTCCCCCGATGTTCTCTTTTTAAAACTAAAGGCAAACATCCAAGTCACCAGCACCCACATCACTTACTCATCATCTTCTCGAGGTCTCTTCAGAAGTTTGGAGTCCTCTTTAGGAGACGCATAAAACCCATCATCATCTGGTTCATCTTTAATACGTGGTGGACTACAAAAAGAAGCAAAGAAACACGGTTCTGCTTTCAAAGAGGAAGTTTCTTGAAAACCAGCAACAACTCAATTTTAAGAAATAATAATCTGCAAAACGGGCATGTCTTCCACAGAATTGCTGCCATCTCAAGACCCCAAAGACCTGAGGTGTGTCATTTTCTGAATACCCACAGACAGTGTAAGGAGAGTCATTCAATGTCTACGCATTTGGCATTTCTCAAGCAACATCAAGTTCAATTCCTATGGCTTGAAGTTCATTTTGTTTCTCCGAGGTTTTGAAGAAAAACAACTTTAGCTTCCAGCACTTTCAAATATACTTAAAAACTGAAATGCCTGTGTGGAGTCAAATACAGGATGTTATTTAGTTTCAACCCAATATCCTTACTTGAGCCTTCTAAGAGAGAAAAAGATTATCAACTAAACAAAGATTTGAAAGCTATTCCCCAGAATATTTTGCCAACTAAATACTGAGGCATGTGAAAACCAGAAAAGAAACAAAGATTTGGCAAAGTTAAACGGATCAGACTCTTTTCACTGTCCAAACTGCAGGAAGCAAACAATCCTGTCCCTTTCAACAGACCACAAAGTCAGGCTCAGTGTTTTCAGTCATAATGTCCCAAGACATTAGCAATAAGAAAAAAAATAGAGTATGACTGCAAGAGAGACTATTCCTTTAGACAAACTCATTATTTCTACATTTCACAGAAGCATTTCACTGATCTTCATAAAGTAAAAGATGTCTCAAAGAGTCCAAAATTACATTTTGAAGCACTTAGTGCCATCTTGGGCTTCCTTATTCATGTTCCACCAGCAACTTCCATATCAAATTGACTCAGTTTCCAAGTAAACATGCGAGTTTTGCAATCAGATGGAGTGGGAGAAAAAAACCCCAGCATTCAGCTTTGTAGCCCACAGTCAGCAAGAGGCATTCTGGAGTCTCATGTTAGCTGGCAGTGTGTCCATTAAGCAGGACAAGCAGTTTGCTCCTTCACAGTTCTACAGCCACTGCACTGATGGAAGATGCAGCTCAGGGGAGACAGAAACAAGCTGCTCTCCAAAACCACTTCTGTTGCATCACCTATAATTAACTAAGACACAAGTCTGCAGCACAGAGAGTTGCAAAACATCTATGGAAAAAGAGGTAATTGTCCCACTTAATGTATTCTGCCTTTCAGGCAGAAATGTAGAACTACTGTGTGTGAAGTTAATAGGAATTTTATCTAGTTTATTTTAACACTGAAAATATTTAACTACATTTCATAATGGAGGAAATAAAGTGTGAGTCTATGAAAAGAAAGGAGCTGTATGACCAAGCTGAACCTTGACTTGCATCATTTCCAAGACTGTAACACTGCACATCGTACCAAGTCTTAAGGAAGAAAATCAAAACCATCTGAGTGAGGATATTTTTCTCTGCAGAACTAGTAAAAGAACATTTCAGCAGGAAAAAAAAAAGGAAAATAATTACTTTATTCTTAGCCAGCATTTGGCCCTGAAGAAGGCACAATTGTGATGGCTCCTCCAGGCTTTTCTCAAACATATAAAAAAAAGAGTCTTGGACCTAAAGAGGATTCAGTTATCTTTATACGAGAACATCCAACATCCCTGCTGAGATTAGCACATCATGCAATCCTGCTGAAGAGCAGAGGCTAGAAAGAGTTATTAACTGTCTGCTACACCACACAACACCTAAATGTCACTGCTTCCTACTTGCAGAGTATCCCCCAAAGGGCCTGGAGATGGCGCCTCTTCCCTGCGCCAAGCCCGGCTCCTTCGTTTGCATTTTTAAATAGGAGCAGAAAAATGAAACAGATGGAAGAGCTCATGTCAAAAGGGCACATTCAAAACACACAAAGAATAACTAAAAGGCATGGGCCAGGCAGGTGCCTTCTCCCAGCCTCTCTGTCTCCACAGAACGTGGTGAGACTGGAAGGATTTGGTCTGTTTTGGTTTTTAAGCAGATTCATAAGCAGAATGACTTCATGAACTGAATGCTGTTCTTGACTAACAGATATGGATCCATGCAGCCACCATACCACAGACCTTCAGTAAGTCAGTGGATTGGATTTAGCACCTTAAAAGTAACCAATGGCTGGACTGCAAACAAGTCACAAGAGATCTTGGTCGACGATTAAGAAAAAGTACTCTTGTAGCAATTGCTCACTTCAGGTTTTTAATACGATTACTTAGTGATGACTGATACAACACTCAAGTCCAGGAAGCTCTATTATTGGCAGGAATTTAGTACTAGAGTAGGACATCTACGCATTTCCTGAAGGTACTTCTGATTTCACATGTGCTCTCTTGCCACTCCTCTGCAAAGGCTTTAGGCTGCAGCCACCCACAAGAGAGACACACAGAGGCAATGTGGACTGGCTTTGCTGGGCCCTGTCTCCAGCAGACTGTCTGCAGGGTCCAAGTCCCTAGAGGGGACAGAGGTTCTTTCAAACCCAGCTACCCATGTTCCCATAGTTCAGTCTGTCCTGGGCAGAACTCAGCTCTGTAATGCTTAGCAAACCCAGCATGGGCAGGCAGACAGCAGGTACTCCACAGCTCCCATCTCCAGTTACTGGGTAAGCAGATCTACCAATTCCCATGACTGAGAAGAACCTATCTTCTGAAGGGGTTAAGAGTGTTCCAATGTTTTCCCCAAGACCAAGTGAGAAGAGTCAAACACTGAACACCTACGGAAAGTCAAGCTGTAGCTTTTTTCAGATCACAGACCTGACTTCTTACCTGGAGAAACCATTTTCCTTTTCCTTCTTTATTTTCATATCACCAGATGCCTTCATCTGAAAAACATAAAAAGAAGGAGCTGATTAGCACTGCCCAGTACACTTTATGTTTTTCAAACATACAACAGAGGGTATTTAGCTTGCAGAAAGAACTGTGACTATCTTCATCCCCTGTAGTCCTTAGCGACCTGTATGACAGACCAAAAAGGCAACATTTTATGCAAGTCTTAGTCAATTCAGTATTTTTTGGCCCTCCAATCTCCTCAGCAGATTGAAGTGAAGTATGTAGTCGGCCCTTGCATGGACTGAATGTCATCTAACAGATATTTCTCCCTTATCTCTGAACCCAAGCTTGGCAAAGTGAAATGTAATGGGAAAAAATGTGGAGTCTGGACACAGCTCACTGTTGAACTGTTCCCATTCACATACTTGCAGGTAAGACCTGTATGAGTTCATATCTAGCACTCCACAAAGTGTCTGGATTAGCACTGGGATAATTCTCTCCAGATAAAAACTTGGAATTATAAGCTACATCTAACCCACTGAGTTTGTACCATTCAGTAGAATAAGCCAGACCCATCCTCCTGTCTCTCCCAGAGGAGACACCCACCTTCTCTTCCTTTCTCTTCTCCTTGTCTTTATCTTTGTGTTTGTCTTTGTGTTTCTCTGAGCTGCCATCTTTGTGTTTGGTTTTCTCCTTGTCTTTGTGTTTCTTTTCCGAGGAATCTCTGTGCTCACTGCAAGACAAGAGAGCATGTTTGCAGAGGGGAACACAAGGAGATTTGACTAATACAGACAATTTCCAGTGGTAAAGAGTCACAGGTTTTGATGATTATAAACCCTAAAAAGTAAGGGATCACCTAACAGGAAGATCCACCACCGTCTCCTGTCCTGCATCATCCCTCCTCCCTGTGAGGAAGAGGAACAGGAGGGGAACATACCACAAAACCTCAGCTGCCAAGCCTCTACTTCAGGAAACTCCCCATCAACCTGCATTGCTGAGGAAACCCACAGCTGCTACACTTAAAGCTCAACGCTTTAGGTTGAATTCCCAATGTCTCTGCTTTTCCTCTTTTTCCTAGTCCACATAAAAGGTCACTGGAACAGAGCTGCCGGTGCCGTCAATGCCCGTGTCAGCTTTTGCTCAGACAACAGTTTGTCATTGTAGCAGCTCTCATCTCTGGAACTTAAAGAGAAAACCGCTGATCTCTATTATTCCCAAACAGATGGGAAAACCAGAGCAAACAGGATATGTGGTGTCCTTGTGTTTATGCAAAGTCAAACAGAAAAGGCAGGAATAACACTGCAGTCCTCAGTCAGAGCTGCTGATGCCACCACGGCCAGCCCAGCTCAGCTCAGCTGAAACAGCTCCGTCCTGTAGGGCAAGAACCCAACAAAGGTGTTTCCAAGTGAAAATCTGGTCTGTTACTACTCTGGTGTTATGGATAACAGCATTCAAAGTTTAAATACCCAGAATTTTTAGTCACAACAAAGGACAAAATGCACTCAAGGAGAAGAGAATCAACCTTTATTATTCTGCTTCTATCCCCTTCTGATTTCTGAGACATTTGGGTAAATCTGTATCACATTTTCAAGCTTTTCTTATCACCCCAAAAGACACATGGCCATTTTCAAATGAAAATGAGGTTTCTCACAGAATTACTTGAACCTTGAAGCCAGAAAGTGAGGAAACACTCTCAGGAGACTCAGAAGAGAAATGTCAAGAACTGGCCACAAGGATTAGCAGCAGTGGTGTGGAAGCCAAGCAACAAGCCCGGCAATTCTACAGGCCTTCAATACACATTTATAAGGTTGTGTGGACTCCATGAGTCACCCTGTGCTTTAGCAAGCCAAAGGCATGGTATAAATCAGCATGGATAGGCACCAACCAAGCTGCCTTCCTCATGATGGCTGTTCACACTCTCCTTCCTCAGCACTTGACTCCCATCACTACTGTTCTCTGGGATGTGCTATGCTTCTCCTTAGGATTGCACAATGCACTACAAAGCTTTACTAGGAAACAGCACTTTACTTATTTCAGTTATTTCAACACCCAGATGCAAGCCCAAACTAATCTGAGTGAACACAGCCCTGAAAAACGAGCCTGGAATGCCAGGTAAGAGCATGATTTTTAAAAATTATAGATTCTTTGAGACTTATTTCTATCATAAAACCAGACTGCAAAAGGGTTGCTACAGAGAGCAAGCAGCACATTAACCAGTTCCTGCAGAGTCTGTGTGTGATTAGGAGCAAGAGAATCACAGTCACAAATACACCAACCCACACCCAGCTTACAACTGCGAAGTCCAGTGTGAAGAAATGAATCTGAACCTGCCAAAGGTCTAAATAATTCAAGCTCAGAGGAGCTTGAATAATAACACTCCAATAAATATACATTTAATAAATTGAATAAACACACACAGGCCTCCCAAGCCCAAGCAGCTAAAGGGTGAAAATCCATCTCCGAAGGAAATCAGTATATTCACATACTGCGTCGCATTAAGAGATCAGCAGGAAGAGAAACCAGTTTCATTTTAACTCTCTAGCAACCTCTTCATACAAAACACTGAAGGCGCAGCTAAACATCAAAAGGCAACTGGCACTCCAGAAATGCCTGCAGTCAGACACACAGCACCACATGTTGCCTGTGAGCAAAGACTCAACAACTGCAGACTATTCTTACCCAGCAGATCGTGTTATGTACAGTGTGCTCGGGACATGCGAGTACACGGAACATCCTGACACTGGATCCTGGAAATCCACGACCTGCCTGCTGCTCCTGCTCAGATTCATCATCCCGGTTTCTGTACCCTGTTTATTCATCAGCATTCCAAGTTCCAGACACCTGTTTAATTTGCCTTTGCTCCAATCAGAGTCATTGACCGTCTGAAAGCACAAACCCCACGTGTTAGTAGTAATTTTAAAACTCAGGAAGGTCTGGAAATTCTGACTTGGTATCTTGCACTTGTATCCGTATGCCAGGTACCTCATGTGCCAAAGATTTAAGGTTGGCAATTGAACAGGTATCTCAACCTTTATATATATATATAAATCAATACTAATAATATTCAGTATCAATAATCAAAGTTCAACCTTTATATATCAACCCAAGTTGTGGATGCCCCATCCCTGTGCTCTAGGCCAGGTTGGACAGGGCTTGGAGAAAACTGGTCCTGATGATCTTAAGACCCCTTCCAACCCAAACCATCCTGTGATTCCACAACTCTAACACACATGAAAAATCATAAACATACACACAAGGCTCAGACCCATCTTGTTCTTTTCAAGTCTGCTCGCTTTATTTTCTAACTCGTTCTTACTCGATATTTAAATCCTACCTGAAATAACACGTTTTACTCAGACATTAATTTACATCTTCAAAGCACGGTACACAATGCAATCACTGGAGTTTGTGCTCTGACCTAAAGTTCATGGCAGTGGCTGTAGCTTGGGAGTTTGGAATAGCAAAAACCAAAAAATAATGAAAGAGACAAACATTTTGGTTTTCCAAAGCACCACAGCCATTCTCACTAGCAGCCACCAAGCACTACTTTTCAGTATGTGACTGGTAGGGCCCTGGGATGTACACAAAGAATGACTAAAAGCAAATTAATAGATGAGTATCTACATCTGCCAAGCTAAGATTGAAACAGAAAGAAAATCCCATTGGTCTAGAGAAGCAGAAAAAACATTTGTGTGTATTGAATGCTTACAAACTTCAGCAGGAATAAAAAAAAGTGCTAAAAACTCAGGCTTGCTTAAGTAGAAGCTCAAATGACATCCCTCTCAAAAGAGAGTAAGTGAAAAGCAGTCATGCAATCTATTCTAAAGCTCAGATTTTTCAGCACCAGAGCCAGAATCAAGAAGTCTGGATTCCTGACTCAGTCTTAGTTGTGGTTTTTATTTTAATTTTCTAATCATAAGACTCTCCTTCCCATTTGCTCTGCAGCGAGCAGTAAATTTCTCACCCAAGCACTGTGGGCTCAAATAACCCAAGGAAACTCTGTCTCCAGTTTCACTCTGCAGCTTCATTTTCCAAAGATCAGCACTGGTGGCTCGGCCCGGAGGTCCTGCTTGCTGCTGCTCCTGGTGACTGGAAGGAATTCCTGAGATAAAAATCTGGTAATGTGTACTATTCATTCCAGTGTTTAAAAAGAGCATAAATTTCTTTCCCGTATTTGTAAGTAGCCTGCTTGTCAGCCCTGTGTGTTTTCAGACACTGGACCACAACTGTGACTTCAACAGCACAAAACTTTGACATGTGCATCAAGGAAGGCTTGTGCCCCTCTTCTCTCGCAGGGATGGAAATCTCCATCGCCCAGAAAAGCTCACTTGGAAATGAGCTGATAACAAAGGCCTCAAGCAACAATCCTGAGAAGAGTAACTTCTTTTTTCTCCCAAAGCAAAGCAAGTTGCTCGCATATTAACTGCAGTCAAGCTGAGCCACTTTGGTCTTTCATTTGGCTCAGAGACACATGTGAGCCTACAGGGAACACAATTTAACCACCACACTAATCTCAAAAGAAAAGAGAAGGCAACAGGATGCCATCCTTACCCTGAAGATGGAGTTTCAACCTTTCTATCAGAAAGCTATTTCCAGACAACCCCAAAGCTATTATTAGGAGTGACTGGGAACAATTTAAAGATCAGAAGTCTGTCTTCCTGGTCAATTCAAAACTGGAAGAAAAAAAATCACTTTTCTTTAAAGAAACCAAGCAAAATGGTCTCAAGACCACATGCAAACTGCTAATTTTATCTTGGATTCATTGTTAAAGGCAGTGTGGATCCTTTGTTACCTTTCCTGCACGTATTTCTCTGCCAACAAGCCAGCTTGGAGTCATAGAAGTAGGACAGCAAAACCCCCGTAAGATAGAGGGAAGCTTCAGGGAAGTTAGCCTGAAAAGAGGACAAGAGGATCATAACAATTGCTCATACGCAGCCCTGCTGACAAAATAAGATCTTCCTTCTCGGCCAGACCACTGCAGTTGCACCACTGCAACAGCAGTCAAGAGTTTTATAGCTCTTGATGGCGTTTAATGCTGACAAATCTGCACTGTTTGTGTTTTTTTTAAGGTAAAAAAGTACAGCAGGAGAGCATATTAACACGGGCAGAACAAGGGATTACATCACCTACAGATGTATCATGGTACTGGCTTAGTTCAGACAAAGGCCAGGTGAGTACAAACACATCTCCTGAAGCACTCCATCCTTTTTGCCAGCTCGCTTACTGTCTTCCTTTTAGAGTTTTAGTGTGAACAAGGACATCCAAAGGCTGTGGAGAGCTCAGGCTGAAGCACACGAAGCAGTAAATGCATCACAAGAAGCCATTTCCCTTGTAAGCACAGATATATTTCCCAATGAGGATGCCTGCGGGAGAGGGGAGAGGGAGAGAGCCCAGGCACCTGGCAGCAGCTGCTCAGGCTGAGATCACATGGGAAAGTCACAAGTGGAAAGTGTTTCCAAAGAACAGCAGATGTGCAGATCACAGCTTCCTCCTTCAAACTGCAACAGCTTCGCAGTAATTTAACACTGCATTCTTCAGGTGCCATTTATGTACGTTAATAATCCCTTCCCAGGCCCTTTCCATTCCAGCTTCAAAACCACAAGCTGGGAAGGATGCTTTATCTAAAGTGTCTCTTATTTCCTCTCTCTGCTGTAATTAGCTCGTGACAGGGAATCTGCTACTAGCGAGTGCCAGAGCCGGCTGCCATCGGAGCTGTGCCTGCTCGGGAGCTGCTGCAGCACAACTGAAGCGTGAAATAACAGGGAGTTGAGATTTCAGTGGAACCTAAAAACACGATGGGGACGGAGCACAGGTTACACAGCCCGTGTCTCGTTTGACGTAATACAGTATTAATGGAAACCTGTGATCACATCCAGGCTAATGCACACCAAGGAAGAGCTGCCTGTGCAGGGAGCACTTCCAAAGCAGAAGCACCCCAGGGAAGGGCAGGTTTTCAGCTGGCTTGCAGGATTTTATGCTGTTAGAGGGTTATCATATGGTATTACAGGGAATAAACACTCGAGTCCCAATGGTTCTGCTGGGTTTCTGGCAATGCAAGAAAACCATTCTTCCCAGTGGTGAAAGGGGTCTTTTCACCAGTTCTCACAGATAACAGGTCAAGCCTTCAGCAAGAAGAACAAGATAAAAAGCTGGACTAATCAACAGCTGCTAAAAATTTTAGAAATTAGAAAAATACTCATACACTGAGACAAGGATCATGCTTAGCACACAGTTTCCACGAATGTGTGAGAATAAAGTATGTTACTAAATAAAAAGCAGAAGTTTTTACTACTGTAAAGCAGTGCCACATTAGAAAGCTGATCATGGTGAACTGTGCACTGAAACAGGGTATAAAAACAAACCCACTCATGCTAGAGAACAGCAAGTGCTGAAGTCCTTTTTTTAAAATGCCTTTACCCTGCATCAGGTATCCCTGCCTCTTCCTGTCCCCAATGCACACCATTCCAAGCAGATCAGGATCACATAATAAACAAAGGAGGTGTGCAAGAAATCTGAACTGAAATTTATCTTCGTCCATGGCTAGCAAATGCCTGGAATCAGTGTTTTTCCTAGAAAAACCATACAATTAGAAGATGCCAGTGAAGATGGGGTCTGTGAATCCCTTATGTGCTCCATACCTCGGTTCATCCCAAGCTGTGATCACACGAGATTTAATAAATGCAGGAAATATGCAATCTGACAGAAGATTTTCCTCCTGCAGCTCCGGTGCTTATCACGCTGACAGCACGGATCAGTGCTGGAGAGCAGCCTCTCCACTCCCATTCTCTGTCACAGCCAGCTCTGCTCTCCTCAGGCTCCTGGCAGCCCACTCTCCATGCACAGAGCCCAGGACACCTGGCAGAGGGACACCTGTTACTGCCAACACTTCCAACCCCAGCCCTAACAAGTCTTGGCTTCAAAGGACTCGTTATTCCATTATTTTACACGGTCTACTTGTCTGAAACACTCAACTCCCACAGATCAGAAACCTACTGCCACATGGGATTTGTTTCATTTTATTTTTATAACCACTGACATTTATATTTAATGGATGTGTATTAGATTTTTGTTTGGAGATCGGGAAGTACAGGGCTGAGAAAAGGAGCAAAAAAACCCCACTTTGCTTGATAGTGATGTGGATTTATTCTTTGACACAGATCGTTCTTAAGTGGGCTTTGTATTTTCTTTCCTGGAGGGGTGACGGGAAGGTCTGAGGCACACAAATGTTCTCTCTCAGTTTACTACAGCTGTAAAGGAGTGGTTAAGACACAGAAGTGTCATCTTGTGAGTGGGAGAGGAGGAAAGCAAGAACCAAAATTAAGAAGTTCTACATACCACTCCACACACTTCTGTCATATGAAATCAAAATTGTCTATTTTAGGTATTTTGGAGACTTATCTTGGCAGTTTAGATCCTTCAGAGTCTGGTTACAGGAAACATTTATTCTCCTGCATTGGAGTTGTTCTGTCTTCTTGATGCAGGTTTTATTTTAAAAGCCTTTTTTAAGTACAGGACAGGAAATGAAACTGTCAAACTATTACAGACAGACACAAAAACGATCTGCTTCAAACACCACCACACACTGCTCTTAACTGTGCCCAGTGTACACTGCGCTTCTCAGGATGCAATCAGGGGCTCTTCACACACCACGCATAAGATGTCACAGAGGTACCAATTCAAGTCTCCCAGAAAACAACGGCTTGGATTTCTGCTAAAGCACCATCTCTTTAGAGAACTACCAGAGATACAGCACAGCTTTTGCAGTAACACAGCAGCTTTTCTGAAACACAGAATGGATTTTGTGGAGATTTATGTGCAATTCTGTAAATCTACTTTTCCAAAGGATTCATTTACAGCCTTATATCAAGTGCTTTAAAAATTCTGAATATGGGTAAAAACCACTGGAAAATCCCACATTCTTGTTTCCTTGAGAATTTTTTCCTTAATTTCTACCAGATTAATGGCTATCTTTCACTTGCTTTTCATTGTCGAAGGAGAAACTTCAGTACAAACAGGCAAGCTTTTTTCCTTCAAACAATGTCACCTAAAAGCTGATTCTCACAGACGTAACTTATATTTATGGAATTGCATGGATGACAGCTGAATCAAAGGATTTAAGGAAGAAATGTTTGAACTTCAATTATTTCTATAAAGTCTGTGTTAAAAGTCAGCATTAAAAGTCAGCTGGTTTTACACAGTAAGCAGCCAGGTACCCTGTGCATGATCAAGGATGAATGAGACCGTGAAGATTTTAAAGCACTCGTAAAGGAGTGATCCAAACAGAGAGGATCACAGGCATGTCCATGTATGTTACCTTCCCAGAAAACCACCCTCAGGACGAGATCTCAAGATTCAGCACTGTAACACATTCATTTTTAAGGTGGCAATTTGAAAACACATCGCAGTGTGCACTCAGCCTGGGGGAGTGAAGTCACCCCTTGTGAAGCAACCTGAGGGGCCAAGCATTATTATGCAATCTCTCCCCCAAAAACACACCTCGAACAAACCCCCTGCACATGCATGCACTCAGTCACGCCACCCACAGAGAGGGACCTTGCTTTGGGAGCTGAGGATGCAGCATATACTGTGCTCACAGGCCACATGAGCACTTAACAGAGACATGAAAACAACTGGGAGCATTAGGCACAGTGCCTACAAAACACGATGCCTTTCTCACAGGGATTTCAAGACAACAAGGTAGGGAGGAAGGAAGTACTTGAAGATAAAGCATAATCACATTATCACCTCCTGAGCTACACCTCACAAAACATCACAGCCATTCTGTCTGCTTTCCACCGTTCTGGTATTTATTGCTTACAAAATCAGCTTCAAGTTACGAGCCATAATTAGTTCTTCCAGTTAAAAAACACACTGACCATTTCCAACTCCTACACAAATGAAGTCAAATCATTAAGGAATTTGGAAATTTAAAGACACTGCTTACTTTACTCCTTACAAAAGAATGTGCTAAGATTGCAGGAGAATGGTTTTTCAAGTGAAGCAATGAACATTTGGAGATGTGAAGCAGTCAGTTTTGGGGCGCATGCCTGATGATCAGGAAAATAAAAACTAGAAATCAAGGCAATATAGATGTGTGAGCAAAGACAAGGTCAAAGAATGTGTCCAAAGCATTTCATCTTTATTGTGAGAGCCAGCAAATGCAAGTTGTTTGGCCTAGGGTATTTTCCCCCATCAATCATGTGTTTTCAAAAAAAAGGAAAAAAAAAAAAAGACACATTATGGAACAGTAGGCTTGTGTAACTTCTCAAAAGATCACAGAAAATTCAAATCAAGTGTGACCCCCAATAAAACAAACCCGCTGCTCTGCACAGACTCTCCCTCCTTTCCACGCTTCTTTTTAATAGAAATCATTGTTAACACAAGCTTTTTTGTTCCTTTTTGGACAGTGCTATCACAGTTGCACAGCAATTACTTAATACACTCACCCACAGCACGAACACTGTCATTCACCAAGTGTCACAACAGAAACTTTCCCTCTAGTGACTGTTTTTTGCAAGTTTTGGTGGCAATGTAGGCTCCATGACACTTGTGTGTCAGGAGTTACAATGAGGAAAACTTCTCTGAGTAACATCCTGGGTGTGACGTGCTTGCCTCGTGCTCCACCACACCAAATCATCACACAGACCTCCACATCCCGTTCCTGCGGCCCACAGCCTAGGCTAGAGTAGCAACTGGACCATGGAATTCACCAACTCAAGATCATCTAACCCAGCAGAATTTCCCAGTGCTGCCTCACAACAGCTGAGATATTCAGCCACTGTGGTGGCAGGCCAAGGACATCACCATCGTCCTGGGGGACCATCTTTCCAGACACTTCTAATTATGACAAGGCTTATTAGCCACATGAGGCTAATGCTAAAGCAGTGGGGGGTTTATAACAGCATGGAAGAGAGCTCCACATTTCTGACAAACAACTGGAATCAGACAGAAAAGATTATGACCAAAACTGATCAATCTGCATGAAGGTGAGGTTGAGCGAGTTTTCTACACCTTTAACACCACTAAGCTACAATAGTCTTTTATACATCAGTATTGGCTTGCATTTGCAAGATACACAGCTTCAGCCACCCACATGGAAATGCAGGCAACGACAAAAATAAGGCTTAAAGCACCTACACTTATACAAACCACACTCCAAATGTAGCAATTCCATACTCATTTATTATTAGAGTAATTCTTGTAAGACTGCACATGCAATGGTGTTTTAGCCTACAAGGACTTCATCAACTTTTTCCTCACCTATTACTGTGCTTGGACTTTTCCCGGTCTTTTTCCTTGTCCTTCTTGTGCTCTTTGTGCCGGTGTTCTCGGTCTTTGTGTTTATCTTTGTGTTTGTGAGAATCTGTAAGCAGAGAGGCAAAACAAAAGAAATTAAATTGGGAGAACACTCCGCACCTCCCTCGTGAACCTCTGCATTTTCCCCCACCATATACTAGTATTTCTGTGATTCAAAATTTCTAACAAAAATCTTAGTTTCAGAGGTCCAAAATGGATTCATTGTTCCTGCAGCACAAGTTAATTCACCTTGCCAACAGCTGCATTTACATGGTCTTTAGTTCAACGACCTTTAAATGCTTTTCAGACCCTGAAGAAATGCAACCCTTCCATTAAGTAGGTACCTATGGATACATCAAGTTCAACCTTTCTTGGCAGATGGGCAGCCTGGCTTCCTACGCCTCCAAGTATTTCATGTTGAATACACAAAAAAGGATACAGGAACAAAGCATAAAGCTGGAGTGTCAGGCCTGTTGAATCCCAGAATTTAGATTTCTACTTGGACAAGTATTTAACCTACACAAAGCATCCCTCCCTTCTCCCTGCTCTGAATTAAAACCATTTTATTCTTATCCCCAACAGTACATGACACGACAGGCAGACAGCAAGGAAAATGGGGAATACTGGGAGAAGATGAAAAGAAAGGATGAAAAGAAGAGTAGAAATTCTCTCCTTCTGCTTCTCTTCTGCAGGAGACATTTACCTTCGTCCGATAACAGCCCCGCCAAGAAAACCCAGCCTGACAGCTGTAATGAGCCGTGTTGGTGGTCACCCACCTACACAGGTCAGGGCTGGTCCCAATTATGTGACAGGTCAGCAATGGGAGTTGGCACTCAAGTGAATCTACATGAACACAGTAATTTTATTGGCATCAGTTTCCACTCTGAGTGACATTTCCCATCCTCAGTGACAACTGTGCTGTACAATGAAGTCCTTTAAAGCACCGAGGAAATGAATTCGGCACAGAAAAAGAGCAACGTAGTTGAATTGTAAATAAATCCATTCACAAGCATTCCTTTACAAGTATATTGAAAAGGAGCTGAGGCTGATCTAGCACCTCAAAACCACCTCAGAAGGTACTGCCATTTACGGTCAAGGTCAGTGTGATGGGAGGAATGTGTGCATACCCAAAGACTCCCCCCGGGTTTGGTTTTGAACATGCTACTCAAAGTACTCAAAATTAAGCAGGCTCCTCAGGAAACCTAAAAGCTGTGATGACTCAAGCAATTGTTTTCAGTTACCAGCACTAGTATTTCCACCAGAGATCTTGGATGTAAGCTATTAATGCTTAATTAATTGCAAAGATGCTACCATGCCTCTAAAAAGGCTCCTATCCTTGCACTAAGAATAGGAAACTGCAACAAAAGGATTTTGTGACTTTCACAGTCACATGGGAATGCACTGCAGAGCCAGGAACAAGCCTCATCCTCCTGACTCCAAGTCTTTCGCCACAAATTCATTTTTCTCCTTAGCTGACACCATCTCTTACAACCTCAAAACATTTAAATGGATTTAAAGGAAACATACCCACAGAACATGATTTTAACCTACTGCCTTCTCTAACTTCAGGTATTGCTTTCAGACACCTGCAGAAAGACAACATACACCAACAAGGGAATGCTGACATTCAAGCCTCCAAGCCGCCTTCCGCACCTTTCCTCCATCCTCCCAAACTCAGCAATGCTTCCTGGTGCTTTGGTGTACACAGTGCAGACATTTAAATCACAGGACTCAGTTTTCTATATTTCGATACACAGGCACGTGGCAGGTTATGTGAAACATTTGGTGTTACAGCATAAAGCACCCAAGAGTTTTCAAGTACCTAAAGAGCAAAATCTCTTTCGCAGGAGGCAGAGTCTGCAGGCTTCTCTGGCAAACTGTGTGGGGACCGGACACCCACACGCTCTCAACTGCACAGAAGCAATTTCTCCGAGCCCTTCTTCCCACCAGGACAACACACTTTTCACTGGCAAAAATGTTTTTGCAGTGCGTTTCACACTTTTACTTCTTCAGTTCAGCCAGTAGCTGGAAGCTCAGGCTGTTTGCAAACTGCCTGGGTTTATTCCACAGAGAGTTTACTCACTGATTCCCACAGCCTGGCTGCAACAAACAGCAGCTATTTACACTTGATGAATAGGTAAACTGCGAGAGAAACCAGCGTGATGCTATACATACAACTATGTACAGTCACTGTATGGCACACAAACCAATTTTTCCTATCAACCAATCAATGGAAAATGTGTGTGCCTGTGCTCAATGCTATTCCCTTTAGAGCTCAGAGCCACACGATGACTTTTCACCAAAAAAAGCAGAAAACAGAACAGTTTACCTTGATCACCATGTTTCCTTCCAGCTGACTTGTGCTTTACAGCTGAAATTAATATTTGCTCTTGAAGAGAGGTTCCAGGGATAAACTCTAAAACTGCTAAAGTTTGGTAACTATTTCCTCAACCCTTGGCTCTGCTTACAATGATTTGGTATTGTCAGACAATTAAAGCATCATACCGCAGGAAAGAAAAAAAAAGCTTGACCAGTTAAACTAGCTCTGCTTGCTAGGATTTGTTGCCAGACAGCTTTCCTTTGCTGTCTACCAAAGGATTTCTAGCAGGAATGTCTTCCACAGAGGTATTCTGGCTCAAAGGCCACAGCAGCTGGGGAACAGTGGGTCCTGTGCACAGTCTCAAAAGCAGAAGGGAAGAGATGTCCAGGCAGAGGCACTTGGTGTCTCTCACAATGAACAACACTTTACATTTAGTACTTCCATGGAGATCTGCCTCCCAGACATATCTCCTAAGGATTATTCTGGAATATTTGCTTAGTATTCAAACTCCATGTTGTTGCTTTCTGACACAATGCCATGAGGTAGGTTAAGCATGAAGACTTCAAAAGAGTTTATTAAATAGTCTTGAACTGACATATGTATGTCCTCAGAAGGCTTTAAAGCTCTTGATCTTTCTTTTTTGCTGCGGGTGGAGCTGGATGAAGTTCAGGAGACTGGGTCATTAAAAAGGACAGAATTCTTTTTTTTGGCATTCTACACAAAAATGCTTTGTTCCAGACTGGCTTTATCTAGGAGCCCAAGCCAATGGTTATTTGGTGGCTGACATGAAACAAGTTTAGCCATTTCACTCCCATTTGTGTACCCACTTCCCAGGAACCAGTGCAGCATCACCTCCGACTGAACCACACAGGAACAGATGACTGAATTGGGAACGGGGCCACCTCGCACCAAGCCTCATCAACACACAGGCAATCAACGGGAAGAGTTCCTGTCTGTAATGTATCTTCCTCGATATATTTAGCATATTGATTCCTAGAAGAATCTTCCAGCCTCCAGTAGCTCTCTCCCAGCTTGTAGTTGATTAGCAGTTGGCTAAGTCCAGCCTCACATCAGCTACAGAAAGAGGTCTGACATTATCACACAATCAGATTTGTTTCCTGCCTTTTATGTCTTCCATAAGTCTGCTCCCTCTAACACTAAACAAGGAGATAAATACTATTTCTTCTCCAAGACTATTAGCAATATCCATTGTCTGCTGTGAGCAAAGCTCAAACCCCCAAAAGCTTGTGTGATATTTAAGTATTTCTGAAAATGCAAAGTCTCTCTTTCAGCACAAGGTTACAGCGGGGACAAGGGTTATGCTCACTGGGCAAGGATCCATTACCCCTGAGGCTTTCCCTTCAGTATCCTCTCACCCAAACAGAGCTTTTGGCATCTCTTCTGTTCTAGAAAGCTTGATGTCTCTGGCACTGGATCTCTGTCTGTTAATGCTGAGCCTGGTATGTCTCCAAAAGATTACCGCAGTCCCTGTACTATTCCTGCCATCCCCCTGTACCTCCAACAAATCACGAGCAGCTCTGCATTTTTGTACGTTGATTCATCCCTTAAACTCTGTTAGATTACAAGGACGCTGATTTAAGGATGGGAAATTCTAAGCACTTTTGGTCTGTGGCTCTGTGTTGTTCCCCACTCCGCCTTCACTCCAGCGCTGAGTCCCTGGGGAAAGGCTGAGTCATAACCCTATTTGCAATACTTGTGTATGTGTCTGACTGGAACAGGGCAGTTTTACTCTTTACCCAGGAACGGAGCTGTAAAAGGTCAGGCATCTCTAACTGCAGCACGGCAAGAACAGGGATGAAGCCAAAGAAAGCCTTTTCCACCAGGCAGTTGTCACCTGGAGAGGAAAAGTCCCAACAGACAGCAAAGGTGAGCGGTCCCCTGTCGTAATGAGAAGAACCTTTGGCTTAATTAGTCTGGTGACAAAACAATTATGTGGGACTGTGACGTTTTAATTCATGAGCCAATTCATTTGCCTTAAAACCATTTTTGAGCATCTGTCTCTGCACACCTCCCAAAGTACTACTTACATGTCACAGTCAAGGGAAGTCAGGCTACTTCCTACATTAATATTTCAGTTTTGACAGCAACTTTTCTAATAAAATGCTGAAATCAGAGAGGGGTGTAAGCTCTTGTATGCCCAATCAGTACAGCTGTCAAGAGTACTGCTGGCACATGATACAGGATGCTACAGATGCCATTTTATCCCACTCCCACCACCCACTTTTATTTCTCTTCCATCATTTTGTATGAGAATTTTTTTTTTTTAAGAACTGAGAAAAGAGATGTGAGCACAATCTGGCTCCTTCTCATTTTTCCCCAATTAAGTGAGGTAGCTGGCAAATTAACACCTGGTAACCTCAATTTCTGGTCAACAGTAGCTTTTTCAGATAAATATTAGCCTTTCAGATTTGCTCCCTTTTGGTTTACTTTCTAAGTTTTTGTGGGCACAATTTGAATAGCTCATTAACCTGCTTACAGAGAGGTTTCTTTGTTCTTTTGAAATCTTTTACTAGATTCTGGGGACAAGGACTTTTTATATCTCCCTTCTGGTTCCAGAAGCATCCCAATTTATTTTCCTCTTGTTAGACAGCCTAGAAATACCTCTACTGCTGAGTATGGTTGTGTTTTATCTGTTTGAAGCATCATCTCAGTACTTTTCTACACTGATGTCCAGAAAGGTGATTTAAACTTTCTGGATTCTTGGGATAGAGATCTGTGCCCAAATCTGAGGATGCAGCATGAAAAATTCATGTTGTTACCAACTAAGGAAAACATTTTTAACTTCCTGTTATTCCAGTAACACTTCTGCTTCAGATGAGAGGCTGAAATTTCTGCCCTAAGTCCAAAGCCTCAATGTTATGTGTTACCAGAGAAGCAGGTGAGCCTCAGGGCTTTGAGGATCACTGGTGAGTACGAGTACAGGGCTCTCTCTCTGGTACTCAACCCGAAGCATGTGCAAGAAACCCTTTGCTATTGAATAGCACAGGTGAAACCAGCAGGGTCTTTTCAGCCTCTCTGCAAAGGAGAAGAGACTCTTAAAAAAAGACTTCTCCAGTTCCACTGCTAAGTTATGCAGCTGAAAGGGAGGTAACTCTGTAACACTGGATTAGGTTCAAAAGCTGGTCAAGTTCAAAAACTTCCTGTCACTGGAGAAATGGTCAGCTCCTTCTCAGCTGAAACACCATCTCCATGTAAGACCATGTACTCCACAGCAGCCTTTTTACTATTTAGGCTGATTTCTTCTCCCTGGTGGTGATGCAATAGTAAGCAAAGCAAAAATTCTCTTCATTATTGCCTAAATTAAAGATTTTTACTATTTTTTTTTCTCCCCCACAGGCTCTCCTCATAAGCATCCATCTTAAAATGTATACTATCAAAAAATGGCTTCTTAGTTTCATGTTAAATTTTCTAATTTTTTAAACATTTATTTTGCCAGATTATATTACTTTTAGACTTCTTATTTCTTACATTTTTGTATATAAAGACTACTATTAAAATTATCAAGGTTTAGTTGCTGAAATGATGCCAGGAAGGGTTATGAGTGTTCAAACATGTGAGAATGTAGTCCAAGGTATCTAAAATATTATTTATATTCCTGGCAAAGAACACCTACTTTTGCCCTTGGCATCTGATCAGAATGGCCTAGTGTTGCACTAATTTTACAATATAGAGATACCAGCAAGTAGAATGAGTGTAACGTTCAGTCATTATCCAAGATCTCTAACACAGATAGTGACAGGGTTAGAGTACATTACCTAAACAGGCAATGTAATTCCACATGTAAAGGTCACTCTACGAGGTTCTGGTCAATTTATAAATCTCACCTGAGAAAGCAAACACTGTGCAGAGTTAAAAAAAAACATTTGCAGACCCTGTGTGGCTCAGAACAACCGCCTCGTGGAGAATGTGGCATGGTCTGAGGCAAAGGGGATCAGAACCCTCACTCTTAAACAGGTTTTAACTCTGGACAAGTCATCAGACTTTGTGTTTTGATTCAACAATTTTAAAAACATGCACAATAATCCCACCTAAATAGTCTGAAAGAGGTCTAAACTTTTTATAAAGTATCTGTATTCCAGTTAGAGGAAGTCACATTATGGTCATGGTGTTCCAGTAATTGATAACACAGCTTTTCTGGAGTTTGTTTAAATGGATTGCCATTGCTGTAGCCCAGGAAAGAGAGGAGAACAGCTCTTGGACAGAAAATAGAACTGCATGCAGGTATGGGAGACAACACCTTTCCCAATAAAGCAGGGAAGACAAAGAAAACCAAACTGTACATGTAAAAGGTACAGAAACTGAAAAACCTCTCTAAACAGTTACACGTGTCAAAAGCAAAAAACCAGTTTGGAGAGAAGATGTTATTGTGGATGATACACTGGAGTAGAAAACCATAATCTAAAATAAACTTCCCATGTGAAACTGGATATGTCACTTACTGTTCCTATTTACACAACTACAAAATACACATAAAACATTTACCCTGGAAAAGTATTGCAGGTCTGTTTGCTGTGCTGGTTTATTTCTGCAGTAACTCACTGCAAAACATTTGGAATCCTGAAACGAGAGTGACTGAAACACTGAGAGCATCACTTGAGTCTCCCATAACTAAGCCTGAAATTCAATAGCAGAAGAAGGATCTGGGTTTTCAGACAAAAAAGGAAAGAAACTACAATGATACTGAAGCAAGACTGTCTGGCTTCTGCTTCCTCATTTCATAATGCCATACTTAATGGCACAGATACACATTTCAAAAGCAACTTGACACAAAACCCTTTGCCAGTGTTTATAAAGACGCCTCCACAATCTACAATGCTACAGAAATCTAAATGCCTAAAATTCTTCCTGAAGTCAAATTCAAATGAAGTAAGTTACTGTGCTATCATAAGTTTATTTCACTTCAGGTGCCTCGCTGGGTCAGGTGCAGCAGATCAGGGATGCTGACACTTCAGCAGTGCCCTCTGTTTCCCTCCATAAATCGGATAAAATCTGAGTTTTATAATTTACTGCAAAACAAGTGAACTAACTTTGACTAAGCACAAGCGGGATACACAAAGCAGCTCTTTACTGTGAAGCTTAGATAAGCAGTCATTCATTTTCCAATCATACCAAGAAAGAAACAGGGGGGGGGAAAAAAAAAAAGATGTGAAAGCTCAAAAAGGGAGCCTGGAAAAGTATAGCAGACCAACCAAACAGTTTTTCCTTTCTAGGGCAGGAACTTTATTACTGAAAGTAAAACTCCAACGGAGAGCATTCTTCCTTTTTCTAAGGGCTCAAATGAAGAAATACAGCACGACTAAATTGACTTGAGTCCATTAATTTTCCAGGCTATATTTACTCTGAGACAAAACCCTTTCTGGGCTGAGCCAGAATTGACCACACCACAATGTAACCAATTCTGCCAAAGCTTGACAACTTAGTACTTTTGATAGAAACAGAATAAAACCAATGACCTCACAACCCTTCTCCACACTTCAGCAGTTACTTGAGGAAAAAGATACTCCAGGGCCAGACAGATATTATGTCTTTCTCCTTAAAAGGACTGTTCTGGGAAACTTGGCTTCAGAACAAGACAGACCCCTTAGTTACTGCATTCTTCATTAATCTTGTAATTTGAAAGCCCAGTATTCCTCGCTTTCGAATAGAGGGACAGTGGAATGACTTGGTGATGAATCTTGACAGGAGAACAGAGACAGATGGATAGAGTCAAGAATTGTCTCCAGCCATTCTCAGTCCTTTAAAACAGCTCCACCAACTCCACCAAGATGTTCCCCTTATGCTCCAGTAAAGTTTTAGTATGAAAGCAAGGATATTACACAGCTTTCTAAAAACACAAAGTTTGCAAAACAAGATCAACGCACCTTTTGCTCCACCAAAACCTCAGACAACTTCAATCTAAGGAAGAGAGGTAAAACAACGTGACAGCACTGCTAACAGGGAGAGCACGTGGTGGGCACATGATCAAGGCAAGCTGGGGTATACACTTGTTCATCCACCCCAAATACTAAAAGCTTATCATGGAAATGCTAAGGATGCCAGAAAAAAAACCTGACTGATCACTCCTATCTTGTGTGACTGGAGCCTCTGGGACATGAAGTTAACCTGAAGCAAATGTCACAGCTGGCATTTCATCAATCTCACCCAGACTGCACAAGCTTGGGAGGTAAAGCAAGATGTGCTCTAAGAGCCTCTTCAGAAAGAGGACAGACACTTTTAGTGCTGATGTTTTGAGCCCTTCTTCAATTTTTATTCAGCCACACTGGATTACTCTCTTCTTTTCTGCGCACCTCACTTTTTCACCTGCTGGGGAAGTAGCTAATAGTCTGTCGGTAATTAATGCATAAGTAATTGACAGAGCTGTGTGGCATACAGGGATGCTGACCTTAAGAAACTGCTACACTGCAGGCATTTTGCAACAAAACAACTAATGGTGTAGACAGAAGCAGCAAGTTTAATGACTTGTCAGCACCTTTTACATGGCCTCTCCTCAAAGAGGTGGCAGGTTCACATATGCCTGTTCCACAGCAGATCTTAGTTGCTGTGTAACAAATGCATAAAATCACTGCAAGTAAAATTGCAGCAGACAATATTCCATAAAGGACAAGTCCAAGGAAGCCTTATAAAGCATGAAAATACATGTTTGATGAGTACAGAAAGGCTAAATTAATAGCTGCTTCTTACACATGCCAAAGGGCTCCCAACCGAGAAACAACAATGAAGTTTCAATCCATTATTTGCATTCAAAACCAAAAAAGTTCCATGTGAACAGAAACATGTGTTTCCAGGGATTCCCAAGATGTAAAACATTCTCCTGAAATTGTATAAATAAGAGTCAGAGACTGAAACCCATTAGTGTGTTTCCACTAACAAAGCAGAATAAAACAGAACAGCAAATTAAGACTTCAGGGAAATGACCGGCGTCAGTGAACAGCCTAAAATGCTGCTGTGCTGGCATGGAGAGAATAGAGCCCAGAGTAGTCTCCTAAGGAAACAAGAGCAAACCCATTCTTGTCCCTAGTGATACTTATAAGGCTACACTCCTGTGAGTGGAAGTACTTATTTTCCATCGCCTCCTTCCTTCAGAACTGGAGTTCCTTGCTTTCCCTTACTGGGGTAGAAATCGTTTCAGCAATTTTTTCCTATTGCTTTATAAGTCTACACCCACATGAATAAATGAAGTTCTACACTGCATGTCCATCTTTTAAAAAAAATGCAAAACTAAGACACACTTTTGCTTCAAATTCTAACAGCCATAGCCCACACTTCTGCACATTAGGAGGCCAGGATGAGGCTGAGAGAGGGATCTAGGGAAAACAAGCTTGATTGCAGTTACCTCTCAGGTTTCAAAAGCCTAACACTCATTGCACCTCCATCTGCATTCCCATCTGCTAATACACATATATTCAGGACTGGGATCCTGGAGGACTTACAGGTATATAAAGTGAATGTGGCTGAGGACAAACAGCTGTTACAAATTGACAGGAGGTGGTAAAAGTTTTGATAAAGTAGTTGTTACAGGCTGGTTCCTTATGGATTTTAGATCTACTAATGCTAAAAACCTTTTACTACACCATCTAATCTCAGGCTTTTCCAAGTTCTCACCCGCTTCTTTCCTATTGCGCAAAATGCAGTTAACATAACCGGCACAGCAGGACAGACAGACTCGCCAGGGAAGCCTGGACAATTGTTCACAAACCAGTCTGGCATCCAGGGATGCAAACCTAGCTTAAAATTATCAAAGAAGGTAAAATTTCAGCGCATTCAAATAGATAATGCAAAGGGGTCTAATCCTATTTTCACAGTTAGAAAGAAACCAACCTTTAGCACAGATCCACGGCTCAGGACACAAACTGTCACGCGGTGCTGTCACACAGAATCTTTTCTCAGGAAGAGACAAAGGGAGGGATGTACCCACCACACCGAGGGATGTATGTGCTGGAGACAGAGACAAAAAGAACTGCCCAGGGTCACCCACCAGTCGCTCAGGAGAAAGAACCAGGGGCAATCGCCTCTCGAGAACCAGGGCAGAAGGCGAGCAAACAGGGCAATCCCAACATTTACAGCCCTGTTTAGACTTCAGAGCTATCAGAGACTGCAGGAGATAACCTATCCCTTACTTCAACATTATCTAAAGCAAATCCCTGATTTTATTAACCCTTATTTTTCTGGTTTGCAGGAATCTTTTTCCTTAATGAGCTCTTGGCTAACCATTTGGGCTGCAGAATTTTGTGGACAACAGATGGCTTTTCATCAGTCCCTTCTCAAGAAGGATGTGCAAGCCAGGTGGACTGAAACACCCAAGCAGACATACAGCAGAGACACTTTTACTCTTTGGTTCCTTCTGAGGTTGGAGGATCTCAGCGTGTGCTCAGCTGCAGCACAAGAATCAAGCCCAGACTCAAGCAAGGCGTGCAGTGACTGTGCTGCTGCTGCCTCATCACAGATAGATAGGTGAGGGCTGAATCACCTTTGGGGAAGTTTTTGGCCAAGAATTGCCCCAGGAACTGCTCTGAGAGTTACTTCAACAGACTGGGTCAAGAGCAAAGAAAATCTTTTGGTGCAATCTGTCACAACTTCACACTGCAGACAAGAGAACTTCATGTTCTGTACTCCATCCGCACACTGAGTCAGTGCCCCCAGCACAAGCTCTTTCCGCCTCCAAATGCTCTTTACACCATTATTAGACTAGAAAGGTGCAAACAGCACAATTTGTGATGTAAAGGCAACAGCTGATTACTGCAGGCAAACCAGGAGAAAACAGGGGCAAACAACTACAAATCCTTGTCCTTAGAGATGGTACCAGAGACTTCAGCCATATTAAAAAATAGGTTGACTACTATTTTAGGGGCAAGTTTAAAAACTGCACTTGATAACAGAAAAACTGCTGTGTTGTCAGGAATAATTACACTGCGATGATGTCAACTAGCAAAACATTTTCCTTTGCTGGCTGTGTAAATCACTACCGTATTTGGATTCACTGAAAATAAGTTTTTTGTAAAGACTACCTGAAATGCTGACACCTCCTCAGTACCAGAGTGATGTCCCAAGAGCAGCTCACACAGAGCCTGTATTCACACCACCACCTCGCAAAGGACAGGGCTGGTACGTTTGGCTGTCCTGGGTTTAACCCAGAACAAGGGCTCCCCGCAAGGAAAAACTTTACAGATCGGGGAAAAAAACCAGCAGTCACACTGAACTGACTGTGCTGCAGCAGTGGATGCCCAGCCTCTGTCAGCAGCCAGGATCACAGAGTTTATACACATGGGAGTGGTACATGCTCGGCGTCCTCAGGGGAGAGGCTCTAATGGCATTTGCTCCAAGCCTTTTATTAACCATCCCTTGACAACTCAGTGTGGCTTTGGCCAGCGCTGCTCTCCCGCTTGCTGTAGGGAGGAAAGACTTAAGAGGCAGCACCCTTGGGAACAAGCCAAGGTTTTAGAGCGTAAATTGAATCTACAAGACAAAAAAAGTGTCTGGTAGAAGCTTTAAATCACTTCTGCCAAGCAGTACCACTGCTTTATGGACTGGAGTCAGATTATTCTCCTACTACTTGTTTAATATCATTCCTGTTAAACTGAACTGACGGGGTAAGCATGGCTAAATTCTTAGAGGAAGTTTGTTTCGGAAGATCAAGAACTTCTTTTTATTACACTCAAGCTGGTTCCTCACTGTAGAAGCAACTCCCACGCTGATCTCAGCTGGGTTTTGTTTTGGTTTTTTTCTCCCCTATCTACAGTGATTTCTTTCAAGTGTAGGGCTGCACTGGATGGATACAGCCCGGTTTCACCTCTGTCCCTACTGTGAGTGAGTTAAATGATCACTCGCCGACAAAAGGCCAATTCCAACAGTGCCTGCAAGCATTTTATCACCAGAGTCTGCCTTGCCACAAACCCCACTCTCAAGTCAAGGGAGGGAATGCAATTCCCCTGTCTTAAGGGGATATTACCACAATTAGCATACAAGAAGAAATCTGATTCCAGCTAAAACACACAAGAAAGTAAACAAAAGGTAAATGTTTAATGACAGTTGAGATTTCTGCACTTACAACTGTACTCCTGAGTCTTCTGAAGGAAAGGAGAGGACAAAAAAAAAGAAGCATCAGCACAGCAGTGTAGGACACAGTAGCTTTAAAATAAGACTATGATTGCAATACTTTATTAAGTACAGCTTCTAGATGGTGCATTAAATTCCACTGGAAGTCTTCAATTTACATCAGTAGACACGAAACGTTACTTTAAATCATCGATTTTAATCTCTTCATGCAGGTGTAATCTCTTTATTTTGTTAAATCCGGGCCAAATCTCACTAGTTGGCAACTGTTACATCACACCAATAAAGATAACTGAATATGAAAGGTAACCTATTCACACAGGATAAAAAGCTGTAGCTACATTATTATGCATAATACACTCCTAACTTCTCAATTAAAAAACTCCATTCAATGTATTATCAGTTTGGTGAGGCTTTTTGTTGGGTTTTGTTTGTGGGCTTTTTTATTTAAAAAAAACCCCAACTAGTAGCTGGCATCTCTTCATGGAACACATAGCCAACATTTTCAGATTCCACCTCATGCAAAACTCAAATCTGCCTTGAATGAGACATGAAGGGGAGGAAACATTTTGGTAATTTGTTTCACATCTAAAAGAGAGAAAGCATAGTCCTTAAAAATTGAACTGGATCAAATGCTTCTGGTTACCTTGTGCCTCAATTTTAAGAGGAGTCCTTTTTTTACCTATGCAGAAATAACTAGGTGAGAAAAGAGCTTTCTCTTTTCAGCTTTCAAATGCCCTCCAATACCCCAGTCTCTAAATGAGCTGTTTAAACCAAAGGAAATAGGTTGCAGGTGCAGAGTGTCATCAAAAGTTCGTTTATCACTACACTTCAAACTCCAAGTGCTTAACTAAAGAGTCCCATCATATCAGAGCTTCTGCTTTACAACTACTGCAACATAATCACATTCTCTACTTTTCAAGTTTCTGAACATGAAACATAATATTATTTAAATAATTTTAAAAGGGTTGATTGGTGAGAGGGTTAGAAACATGCTCGAGAAACTATGAGCACTACAGAAGCGACCATAAAGATTCAAGACACTGTTACTCCTCTTTAATATAACCTGAAGTGTGAACACCAACTTATATAGCTTACTTTCAGGAGTATTCCAATGCAGAAATGAAGAAATATTTATTTCCACTTGATTATTTGACAGCAGAAATAGGCAAAGGAAACAAGATGAACATCTAAGACTATTTACAATCTCATAATTTATTCCCAAATGATTCAGTTGTAAGGCTGCCAGTTTTATATATGTTGAGACAATTTTTTAGAAAATTATTATGATTCTTACTAGAGTTAAAATTAAATCAATACATCTATTAAAATTTATTATCAATTTTACATGAAGGATTAATACCAGCCTGGAAGCTGCAGCCACTCCAGCTGATTTAGCAGTTTGCTCCTACACAAAGAGCCCAGAGCAGCAGCTGTACCATTCCCTCCTATCCTGATCTTCCAAATATTTCAAGCCTGTGCTAGATAAAACCACTTCTGGGAGCGAGAGCACCATCCAGGTACCCAGCAGAGAGCAAGGCTCACTCTCCTCTGAGCAAGTTCAGCTTTAACCAGGAGTGCACAGCAGTCCCAGCAGTTTCTAAAACAAAAATATCCAAATACATTTAGCTTGTTTGAGTTTTCATGCATTTCAGTGACATTACTCTGCAAGTTTTAAAGTGTACCAAATTATTTTTGAACAAGCAATTATTTTATTTCCTGGACTTCAGTCTCCAGCAGATCAGGGAAAACTTCCTCTTCTTCCTGTGGTCACAACTGTGACCTGTAATCACCTTTTACTTGATTCTATGAGATGAAAAAAGGCACCAACGGTGAAACCCTGGAGCCTTATGCTTTTATTAATGACTGTGTAATACTAAGCAAAGCCCATAAGTAGGGAAAACTACATGATGAGTAGACCTAACACCATAAAAAAGAGTAACTATGAATAACCTATTCTGAAAATTAGCAAACAACATGAGATACTTAACTTCACATGCCACTCCCAAAACTAAGCAGCTGCACCAACAGATCAAGATAATCCTGGAGAAAGAGATTTAATAACATTGAAAATTAAGTAACAACTTGTAACAGGAATACTTTTCTTCTAGAGATGCTGTACTAAATACCCCAAATTTTTTGGATACAACTTAAGTTCAACCTGGTTTCCTAAGGACATGTTTGTGTCTCTAAGAGCTGGAGAAGTGCAGTAGTCTCTGCTCAGGAAAGGATCTACGACCAGAGAAACAGTTCAGCAGAGGTTTTCACACCAAGAAACTTTAGAGCGTAAGTTACTTGAGATCAAAAACTAAAATAAGAGACTTTCTGCCACTACAGTCTCTGTGACAAGCAGTGGAATACTTTTGCACTTCACAGTAAGACAGCTATCCTGATACAGAAACTGTAATTTTCCTTTTTAAGAAAAAGCCATAAGCACAGACAAGTAAACTAAGGAGACATTTTGCTAATACCAAGCATGATATGCTCAAAAAAAATTCTAACTTTGCTACTATGAAAAGTGTGCAGTTAAGGTCAAGCCCAGCGTTTGTTCCATCAGAAGGTGCTTTATGAACTACGCGTACATCTCATGTACAAGGGTAATTCGGGTTGGATTAAGAGACCTACAGGGAGGAAGCATCATCTGATTCCTGGTGTACAAAGATCTGTACTAAGTCTGTACTGATGCCTTTTTGGCGTACCAATCTCTGCAAGTCAGTTGATCTGAGTCTTGATCTGAATGCAAATACACGTATCCAGACGACAGGATTTGGGAAATCACACACCCATAGTTAGCACAGTACTAACCACACTACCTGGTGCTATGTCTACTAAATGGATACCTGGCAGTGATGGGGAGAAGACAGTTAAGATTTAACAACTTGAACTTACAGGATGAGGAACTGACCAAGTGACCCTGACACTTGCTGACCAAATGACAACTTCAGAACATGGAAATAACAGACCTATAACAAGCCTAAAAATGACACAAATCTGCATTAAATTTGGAGCCTTCAAACACTCCATGGTTGCTTAGCAGAATGCCCTTCTGAACACCAAATCTTTCCTAAACTGAAAGCAAGTGAAAAATTTTCCTTTCCAGCCTCTGAAGGTACTGTGAAAAAAAATTACCATTATACTTGTTTGTAGTCCAGGTACTACAATATTTTTTTGATACTTTTCTTAGTGCTGGGGAAATCCAACTGAAGTCAGGGCTTGTTTGACTCCAGTCACCTACAGAGCTAATTGCCAAAAACTAATTCCAGAGCTCTATGGAGATTAAAATGTTAATACACACAAAAAGACAGTATTAAACCTCATCTTAGGAAAAAAGTCACACACTAACAAATTCCCTTTGGACTTCAAGTTTTCTTATTCTGGATTAGAATCTGAGCATGAGGCTTCTGTGCCCGGGTGAATGGATGAAGTATTTACAAAGAGAAAAAACACAAAAACTTAAATTAAAACCAAACTAATTCTGCCGTTAATAAATGAGGTTCACTCTGTTTTGAACACTGTTCCATGTTATTGTGAAATACAGCTACAGGGGACTTATTCACAAAACAATGCTCCACAGCTTCATTCCCTGCAAAGGGAACCATTTAAAAACACACACTAACTTCAGTACACAAAGACTTAGCAAAGCTCCTGATCCCTCAGAAACGTGGCCATGGTGTCAGCATCGTTTCTCATTCTCACCAAGTACACTGAGGAGTGATGGGCAAAGCCCAAGCACAGATTAGCTCCTGGGAGATCCAATGCCCCTGCTGAACTTGCTATCCCTGCTGTCAGCACCCAGCTTGCTGAAGTGCACGCAGACCAGATTCAGCTGGCATGCAAAGACAACACTGGCAGCTTTGAAGAAAAATCTATCAGATTCCTGAAAGAGGAAAATATTGCCTGGGATAAGTGCTGCAAGAGAGGTCCACTCGTGAAGACAGAAAAAGAATATTTTAACTCAGGCTATGGTTCAAAAGGAAATTCACTTTTTCCTGTACGTAGACAAGCTCATGTTTTGACAGTGATGCAGAGCAAAACCATAAACTGGAGATTATGGTTCAGTGGATAGGAGTCTCAACAAGAAGGGTGGACAGGAGGGAAGGGGAAAATGTGTTAGACAGAAACCAATGCTTCCAGAACAACAGCTTTACACCTTCACTTGCGAAACAAGAAAATGATGGACTTGTCAATTCAACTGTTTCTGCCTTTTGCCCAGGATTCAATTTAAGAATTAAATTACTGGGACAGCCATCTTATTGCCAGCTGCAGCCTCCATCCACTACAAGACAAGTTACAGACCAGGGCAAACAAAACTACACTGTGCTGGGCTCTCCAAGACCACATGCTGATAACTAAAGCTGCCAAGCACAGAGCATCAAGGGCCAAGCTGTACTTTTTACATCTACATGATTACAACAGTCTAAAATCCAGAAAGCAGCTTCCTTTAGACACAGGTGATGCTGAATAAGCCTACTTGATGATAAAAGAAAAACATTGTTTATGACAGCTACCAAAATCCAGAGAGCAGCATATTTTAAATTAGAAGACTGTATCTATTCGTAAGAACAGGTATTTCAAGGACAGCCTGCTTATGTTCCCTAATGAAGTGCAGGTGACAAACACAGCTATGATGACATGACTCAGACAAGATGCTGGCTCCTCTCACAGTCTTCCAGATTTTGGAGTAGGAAGAAGATAGAAGATCACAAAAGTGCAAAAGGCTCTTGAAAAATGCAAATGCCCTCCACATTCACGTCCAAAGGAATCCTGGACAGCTGAAGAGATGGCCCATCTGATGGAGCAAAGCAAAGTAACCCAAACACCTACACAGCTCTAGGATGACAACTTGCAAGTGTCAGAGTTAACAGCACTGACATTCAGACTGATTTGTGCCAGTGCTTGCTTACTAAAAAGATGGATGGAGATGACACCTACAACAGGATTGGGCAACACTGCAGAGGTTAATCAAGGTCACTGCCGTTAGGAGTTCATCTCTTGCACTGCATTGGTGTCCACATGAACCTACTGCCTCTGGAGCTGGCCATTTACATCGTGCACTGGAACCCAAGTGGCACCTTAGTTTTTCTTCTGCAGAAAGCACTCAAAGACTTTTACTCTATATCCCTGAGGTGCACTGTTACCACACTGCAGGAATCTCATCATCAGCCAAAACCCTGAGTGTCACGGGGAAACACCAGCAACGAACGCTAGCTCTGATCCATACATCAAAGGGTTTGCTGTGCACAAGCAGCATTACCACAGATACTGCACATTTTAACAGCCTCAATGACATTCCCGGTCCTCAAAAGAAAAGCAGGCAGCCTTTTATTCCCCATCTGGTGGTCATTAACTCTAGAGAACAAACCTCAGAGTACGTCACTAGCTCTACTCCATCCCTCCATTTTGTACATGATGCTTGTGTTGCAATGAATCATCCCCTCACATGGATCTCCAGCTTCCTATTTCCCAAAAGGCTGGATTAAACTGGAGAGTGCTCGTCTAACTTGTAAGGTACCTTCCTAAGGCAAGTTTAAACCAGTACCTGCCCAACCCAGCTATTTTATCTTCCAAAAAACCGATCTTACTCACACACTTGCCAGCATTCACAAACTGGGAGAAGACATAATTTGCTCTTCCTATTGCTCCAGGCCCAGTTAGGAGACACTCATACCAAGGTGGCCTGTATGGTGCAAGACACTGACGTACCTGGTACCAGAACCCTGCACACAGACCAGGAAACCTCCCTACTGCAAATCCAGTGATTGCACTAACTGCAGAACTCTGCACACAACATTTGTAATTTGTAGTGTATCATAAGAATTTGTAAAATAATGTAGTACCACAGAAAAAAATGGACACCTTAGCTCCTGAGGTGAGATTTGCATATAAGAATATGCTAGAACTGCAGAAGCTCCTTTTTTTGTGTGTGTGTGCTGCCCTTTGATAAGCACCTCAGTCTTCAGCTGGAGAAGGAATTAAAAATCAGAAGCAAATGTCCAAGATGGAACTGAATCTCAGTCCTAGCCAGACAGCTTTATATCTATTTCTGTGCTGGAAAAAAATCACTCCCACTATGTTCTGGTTTCTCCAGCTCCAAGAAGAGCATAGTACTCCCTCTTCCCCCACTGCACTGCCTATTTAAACAATATGGCCTTAGGACAGGATAACAATGTACAGCACAAAGGAGCTTAATCCCAGACACAGCATCCCTGAGTAACAGAATGTCCCTCCCCAGTGCTTCCTGCCTTCATCTTCAAAAGAGGCTCTCTTCACACTCAACCCTTCACCCTCATGCCCTGAGCAGAGCACCAAGCACTCCAGACACGCAGACAGCTGGCAAGGCAGCACTGCACCAAACCACAAGCTGGAATAAGAATTGCCAATTTATCAGCTACTAATCTTCCTAAGGACAGAACAAACTCCATCCACCTGCATCTGCTGCAGAGCAGATGAAGGAAGACAGCCCTCCCACCTGGTTAGCAGGTCTCCAAAGAGACTGTATGAAACAGGGCATCTGTCCTCTGCCACCACTTGTACTTTCCTCCTCCTAGAACTCTGCTTACAGACCACAAAAATAAGTGTTTTAGCTGTGGTACCCTAACTCCAGAAATCTCTGCCTTTTGATTAGAAGACCACTACATGTTTCTCAATTCTACCTCCAGCTACTGGAAAGCTGCCACAGACACTATAGATCAAAGGAGAAAAAACTCTGAAGTCAAGAGCCTTCTCTCCTAAAAGGTCTTTATAAGCCACCTCTGCAAAACAAGGAAGTGCAACCTCAGAGGAAGAGGAGCAGCTGTTTTGAAAAGACTGGCCCATGTTCAAATACCAGAATAAGCCTTGAGTAGTAAAATACTGCCATCAATAAAAAGTTCAACTGAAGTACATTGCCCTGGCCCTAAACCCCAGGTCATCTATTACATGTTACACAGGAGAAACTACTGCAACATCATTCAATTGCAAATGTGTACAGAAGTGACAAATGAAGAAAAAATGTTCTGGGTAACACTCTGCAAGTTCATGTTCTCATGTGTCAGAAGCCGTGTTAGGCAACAGAGCAGAGTAAGTGACAAAAGCCTGGAAGAAATTTAAAAGCTATCTGTACTTGGGGATTGCTTCATTCCTAGGAATTATTTTCCTGACATTTTAACCATGAAGTCACATCTCTGGCCAATGTCTAAAAAAATTATTCTTAAAAATTCTTAAAATTATTACATTTAGACAGTGCCTGAAAACTGACAAGAAATTTGGATGGAAACAAGACAGCTTCCAATTTCCTGCTGCATACACTGAGTAGTGGAGTGAGCCCAAGCACTTCAGAAATTACAAAGCATTTGGTAAAACTCATTCCAGAGCAGCCAAACAGTGGGTTTCAGACAGGACAAGCTGTATGCAGCCTTATGCATGTTCAACACGAGACCTCATAGTTCATTTCTTCCTGTCATTTATTCCCAAACACAGCAAAACACTCAGCTACTGAGGTCCTGGATGCTTGCTGCAAAAATTAATAAGACTATGCAAATCAATGACTGGGATCACAAAATGAGCAAGAAGGAATAACAGTCACCAGGGTCTTATTTTTAGAAAATCATTGAAAAAAGCATTATGGAAGAAAAATGGACATTTTGAAGCAGAACTATGCCTCCATTGAGAATATAAGAGTGTTTCTTCCCCAAATAAAGCTGCACTATCTGCTGAATACTGTGTGTGTGAAAGAGACTGTCAGCTGTAGACTGCAGCTGATGAGACCTAACAGGCACTTAGCTAGTTGTCCAAACAACTAAAACATCAGTGTGTTATCAACATCATTCTCTTACTAAATCCAAAAGCACAGCACTGTACCAGCTACTATGAAAAACTTAACTCTATCCCAGCCGAAACCAGGACACCAGCACACCCCCACCACGGAACATGTGTTTAATGGACACAGCCAAAGATGAGTTACATAGACTGATCAAAATATTTTAGTGAAGCTGCAAGTACACTCCAAGCTTTCCTGAGGCAGAAATCAATCTCTCTCCAGTCATGGAAAGATAGAGGCAGCTGCAGAATTACTCTGTTGCAGAGCTGAATTCCATGAATGTCCATCTGTCTGTAAAATACAACCACCTATGCTGGGTAGAATCATGAAGGAAGATCTTCATCCTTTGGGGGCACCATGAAGCTCAGCACTCTGCAATACTGATAGAGAAGAAAGCCATTGTCTTGATAACATTCCCTAAAAAGCTCCTTCTCTGACGAAGGTATAAGATAAAAATACATACAGGGACACCCACACAGCTCACAACTGCACAAAGCATATGGCAAGCTTGTGAACATGAACAAATACACTCACGTCAAAAATATCGATAAGGACTCCAAAAAGATCTACCGATTGGAAGCTTTGTGGGAAGCAACTTTTGTCTCCAGGACTGACAGGAGCCTCCAATTAAAACCATTTCCCAATGGTCTGATGCTGTCCCTCTCTACCCTGCCATCATCCCAATTTCAGTCAGCGCCTTCAAACTCAAGAAGGGAATTAAGTACTTCAGGTGGAGACTCCGGGTGTTTTTCTTGAGGAGACACTGTCTGCCGAGGCGGAGTGACAAGCACCTACACTAACTTTCCTGCTGTGCCTCCCGTGAGCCTGCACTGCCCCCATCCCATCAAGATAAGCATTTCAGACATCTTCCAGCCCCCAAAGCTTCCCAAGACAGGAGTAAGGCATGCTCACTGCTGTCCGTCCTTGGGACTCCTTCATATTGGGAACTGGCAGATCCAAAACACAGAGCAGCTGTCAGTGCAAGTCATTCGTGCAAACTGAGCTACTACTGCAGCCACCTTCGAGAGAAGCTTGAGATTCAAGCAACAGCCATGAAAGAAGGGGAACTTGCCCAGAGTGAAGAAGCAGTAGAGTGTTTTATTCTAACAGAGAAATAGACCTTGAGATGATGGAAAACATCATCAGAACTCTGTGACAACACTAGAAAATTTGTGAGGCAATTCTTATTCGAACCACTGTCCCTCTTCTACTCATCTTTCCTCATTACAGAACTCCATCTCTACCAGTAGTATTCATAGAGAACTAATTGCCAAGGTCTCCCACTTCCCCAAAGCATCAAGTCTGATCCCCACAGCTGGAGGATCTTCTACGTTATTGTTTGTTCCAAGGACTGGCACATAACTGTATCTCCAACCACCATGCCTGCTGACATAGACAGGGATTTTAAAAAATCCTACTTTTATCTTAAAGAAATCTGAGAATTGCTGATGTTAAGTACGTGTTACAAAAGAACAAATTTCAGGAAGACTGACTACAGCTCCTTATTCTCCACTTTGATTCTCAACTCTGGAGCTCTCACTTGTTCATTAGCTGAGCAGCTAGAGAAGTCAAATTTAGAAACCAAATCTCCACTTGAAAATATGCAGGTATGCTCATATTTCTAGAGCCAACAACAATTTTCTAACCTTCTTTATACCATGCAGGTCACAAGAATCCCAAATTCACTTCACCCTTTTTCACGTCACCTTCCAAATGTCCTAACTCACGCTGTGACACCACAAGATATTACTGCACTTGACTAAGATCATTAGTCTAAAAAACAAGCATTCAAGACGAAAATATTTCCATCTATAAACTTCATTAAGTCCAGTGGAACTATTTAGCATTTATGTCAGCCAGGACATTTTGAACAAACACTGTGCTAAAAATACTGGAGTCTCATACACACCAGGAAACCACTACTACAACGTGTTCAGCTGAGCTAGGAAATAGCAGGAGCCTGCAGCAGAAAAGGCTCTCTCTCCTCTGGCTGGAACAGCACTTCCACACTGTAGTAATTCCAGTGTTCAACCAGTGATGGACAGTGGAAGCCACCAGAGCATACACAGTGAGAGCTCCCTGGAGCAGGCAGTTAATGGCAGAGTAGGACAGCAGTAACTGGGAACACTTGTTTAAAAGGCATAATCCTACTGCAGCTATGAACTGAGTTTTAAATTGATTTTCTACTGCTTTTTCAGAAGAGCAGGAGAGCAGCGAACTCACTGCTGAAACTACAGCAGGTCCACATCCTTCTCCTGTTCCCTTAACAGGAGGAACCATTCTGAAATCTACAGATGATCCACATTTAAACGCTGACAGTGCTAAACAGCTCAGAACAGAGAGTCCTGCAGGGAGAAGGTACAGGCAGATCTGTCATATGCTCTGTCAAAAGGGACAGTCCCAGGAAAGCAAGGTGATAAACGCTGATTTCCACATTGAATATCCTTTCTCAGATTTGGAAAGCTAAGACACAGTCCTCCAAAACGCCAGGCAGAAGCAGAATACATAACACTAAATAGATTTTACTCCAATGTTTCGGAGCGTGAGGTTTTCTATAAAATGTGAAGCGGTATCTATAAAACTGGCACCCGCAAAACCAATTCAATTTAATAAGCCAATAAATATTTGTGAATGACTCCACGTCCTACAAGGATACAAGAAACTGTATCAGCACAACCAGCCCAAGCAGACTAGAAACTGGCCCATCTTGAAAGCCACAGGAAAAAAAATCTGCCTTGATTTCCTAGGCTAAGTTGTATTTTTCTTAAATAGTCACTGTGACATTAAAGCCCATCCCTGCAGTCTAGTAACAAAAGAGCAGATACTGCCAGCGCTCCACTGATTTTAGCAATTTACAACACCAGGAAGAATCTGACCTGGAGCCTCCCTCTAATAGGGCAGTGGCTTGTGCTATTTCAGCAGGTATTACTTTAACAGGAATCCAGTGAAATCATTAACAGAGGAATTTGAGTCAATGAGATGTTAAGTACTTGCTATAATTACATATTATTGCAGTTTCTGCTGACAGTGCAACTCAGGAGGTTGGAATTCAATGAACTATCTAACGAATATCTGAAGTCACAGTTGTAAATGAAATTAAATCTGAATTGTGCTCGATCACGTTTATGAGCTGTGTGTTTAATTTACGTGAAGCCAAGTAAAAAAAAATTACATTGGTCCCCTGGTTCAAAATTTTTCATGTTTTACAAAGTAAATAAAGTAGCCCTGATAACATGTTAATAACAGAGAGTGCTTAACACTGTAGTAAAAGCAAAAACATCTTAAGAAAACCTGCTAGAAGGAAGAAACACACGGGCCATTAACCCCCGAAACGCATCTTCCAGCACATTTAAGTAATTCTGCTGAGTTTTAACGAAAACACAAGTTGGCCACAGCTCCCAGAAATGCACTCAACTCCCCACTCCCACTAGACACCCATTAAGTTTTAACCTAAATGCTGAATGTGTCAGAACAATTAACACAACAGACCTCAAGGTCTCTAGCAAAGCCCTTCCGAGGCTTCAGCTGGGGAAAATAGATGCAAACAACTCACGCAGCACATGATAGTGAAGAGCAGCTTACCAACAATATGTTTGTTTACATTTCTGAGAAGTGTCATGAATGATCAATTTACTTCAGACTACTCTCACCTCTGACAATATGAAGATTCCCATAGTAAAGCTACACTGTTACATCCTACAAGCCCTGCAAGAGATTGCTGTGAACATATTGAAAATCAATCCAAAACAAAATTAAGAAATTTTGCAGATTGGCGTCTGATGTAAAATACTTCTGAAATAAAAAAGCTAAGTGGTTGCAGACTTAAAACTACCCAAGTATTGTTCTGAGGCTGTGGGCAGCACTTCCCACAATGCAGGCTCACCACCAGCACTGCAGTCTGGAGCGAAGGCAGGAGTAACGCAAGGCTCCTGAAGGAAGGAAGGAGCTAAATTCTTCAGGATACTCATCTCCATGTATCACAGAAAAGGCAAAGGAAATTTTCAGCGTAGATACCAATCTGCACCTAAATACCATTAACTACCTTTTGTATTTCAGATCCCTTGCCAAACGTTTGACATTTAAAACACTGGTGAGACGTGCTCCCAGGGAACTTAAAAGACAGTTTCTCCCTGACACGTCACACACAGATAGAGCACAGGCAGTGCCTTCAAGCTTCCTAAATCCGTGCAGTTTGTTTAATACAGTGGCTTGAACAGCAGTGCTAAGGTACACACAGCCCTATGCCAGAAGTGGCCCTGCTCTCCTTCAAAAAGCTCACACCCATCCAGAAGGCGCCAGCAAAGCAGCAGCAAGGAAGCACAAATCTGGTCTCCAACAGACTGTTTCACAACCACTGAGAAATCCTAAAGATCTCTGTTATGTTGCTCTACAGTTTGTTAGCATTTAAATCACCCACACCTCTTATTGCACAGCTCTGTCATACATGAAACATGAATTTAATGCAAAACACAAAATGTGCTCAAATTCCTTAACTTGTAAGGCATGTAGTTCAGCACTCATACTTAATTTGAATTTCTCTCTTGCTCATTTCTTCATGTTGTCAGCCTGATAAAGACAGAGATGCCCCATGAGTGCTCAGGCCAACATAAAAAACCTGCCAGTTCCTGATAAGATGCTGCAGCAGTAAGGGCTTCTTTTTTTCCCCCAAAAAATACTGTTAAAGCAAGCCCCTCCTTCAAGCATGTTTGAATTCCAGAAGTCACCTCTGTGAGGCCGGACAAATTCACACTTAACTCCTGTTAATGCACTGCAATGGTTACTACAGTGATAGTGACCTCAAATTGCATTTTAACACTATTGGCCAAATCAACCAGAGGCAAAAAGCTCTGCTTGGGGTGATGTCCTCAGTCTCCACACAGAGCTGTTCTGGATTTCACACAAGTTCTGATCACAGGCTGCTGAACAGTCAAGGCACTAATAGCAGTTAGTGGAATTTAGTAGCTTTGGAATGCAATTTGATTATTTTGCAAACAAAAGTGATTTTTATCTACTGCACTCTGCAAACACAATGGGAGAGTTGAAAGTCAAGATAAATTGCTTTCAGTCTCAACACTGTCCTCAGTAGTAAGAGGTTGTTACATCCAACCTTAATAACACAGCTCTTAAAGGCAAAACCCAACAGAATCCAAATCTGTGGAGGTGGGGACATTTTCAACATCGAAGCTGTAGTTGGAAAAGACAGTTCTGGACTCCATTTCCCTTCTGAATGCTGAAGACTGCAAGGATGTCACTTGCAGAAAAGGCTCGCTGTTTCAGCACAATACTGCTCTCAGCATGGTTTGCAAACAGGCACTGCTAGGAATGAACATGGAAAATTCTTTGCAATGCGTACAGATACTAAAAATACAGCTAAGGTGAAAAAAATACCCACTACGGCCAAATAGGAGAGAGAACCTGGATATTGAGATGGAAAGCAATTACCCAAGTTGGAATTTGCCCAGGACACTCTTGCTTAGAGTGATCTGGCTATTTAATGACAAGAAATAGCCAGGAACACATATTTACTGCTGGCACACTCTCTCATACCTAACACTACCCTGCTATCAATGAAACGAGTGTGTAACCAGATCCAGGCTCCCAGCTACAACCAGGCTGCTCCGTGGTGACCTGCAATGGGCAGATCCACCCACCCTATTGCAGCTGCAACAACTTGTGTGACCACAACCCGAGGTAGTGTGTCCACTGACCCAGATAGGAACATTAATAACAACAGGAAGCTTCAAAGTGCTTAAGCTGCCCTATTACTGATACACTAGCCAAAAGTCACCCAAAACATTCTTTATTAACAAAAATGTTTACTGCTGCTACACTCAATATTTAGAATGAGTCAGTACCAGCCCCCAGAAAAACTTCCCTTCCCCCAAATGTAAAGTACAAGAGGCCTAAAAGAAGAGTTTGGCTCTACTGTTGAGCACTGCCTGACAATTATCAAAGTACAAACCAATTCTAAACATCTGGGGAGGGGGGAAAGTACTTGAGATTCCTACCACCTACTCCTAATCTTTGCTACAAAACAGGACCAGAACGAGAAGAGCTAGAGCCTCACTGCTCTGCCTAAAGGAGAACCGCTGTTCTTGGATCCACGTGTGACAATGCCCAACACACAAGTGCAAGCAACTCCTGTGCAGAGCAAACAAGGCTTGGAGCAAGCAGAGGTGACAGGTTTTCAGGGAGAGCAGGGGTGGTGACAAGGTCAGAGCAGACAGTGCCTACTCAGCATTATTCCCTTAACAAGACTAACAGGGTTACATGTATCTTCCAGTGAAAAGGATTTGGGGGTTTAGGGGCCTCTGATCAGTCACAATGATGTTCCATGACTGCCATAAATAATTACTAGAGGAGGGAAAGGGTGCTAATACCTACACTGGTATGGATTTGTTGGGTGTGCTTGATTTACCAGGAATTCAGCTTTTACATCAAGGTGTCTTACTTTGAATTTCTGTATTGAATTCCTTCAACACATGGTAGAAATAAAAACCACAGGAGTTTCAAGAGCTGTATGCCTAAAACTCTTACAAGAACGAAACAGCACATGGTCACAACAGAGGAGAAAAATCCCTCTAAAAGGTTCACTGGAAGCTGGAGTGGAAAGGTCAAATATACATCATTTCCCCTATGTAAATCACTACTAAATAACTAAAGCTTACCACGGAGTGCTTTTCCCCAAATAAAGGTGATCCTTAAGCAAGTATTTTCCAGCATAAGAAGACTACAAGCACTCAAATATATGCTTATATTTAAATTGCTTCAAGAGTTACACCCGCACTTCTTGGGAAATCCACTGGACCCTTTTTTCCTGATAGGAATTATTCATAGAGCCCTGCTATAAATTCAGAATGGAAATAAAGAGTTCAAAACCTGCATATTTGATACTGTCTGCTCCTGCTGCACACACACAATCACATTCCAATGAACTGACAGAAAGAAAGGTGCTCACAAGCGTAGATCTGTAAATATTTACACGCAGTAGCCTACAAAGCACCCAGGCACGTGGACATCATCCAGAAAAGCATTCTAAAAATCACTGTAACTATAAGTCAAGCAGATATTTTCAACCACCTTTTTTGTCCTCTACCCCCTCAGCAGTCAGAGGACAGCACAGAGCTCCTTACACATCCCAAACAGTGACAATAACACACACACAAAGGTTGGCTGTATGTCCTTAACTCCCCTTCACCCTGCTTAAACCCTTCATTTTGACACCTATCAAAATGGGGGGCTTACAATTAGCTTGCTTTCTATAAAAATGAATAAACTATCAGAAAAAGTTAGCTGCCATCAGGCTGATTAGAAAAGATAATACTGTATGTGTATATATATACACGAATATAAATATATATAGACACCTAAGTGTATACATTCATATATAAATATATACATGTATATAACATTTTAATATATATATATACACACATAAAAAATTACAGGACACCTGTAAGTGTTTCTGAACAAAATGAAGTTAGCTTGCAAACTCCCTAAAGTGATGCTGTCTACCTTTCTGGAATTGTCTACACCGTGGTGTGATGGGTTTTTTTAAAGTGGGTTTTTATTTTTATTTTAAAAAACCCACCCAACAAGGTAAAGTCACATCATTTAAATAGCAAGGAAGAAAATAAGACTGATCTTAAAATGGATGCAGCAGATTCTTTTAAAGAGCAACATGTTGCAATCACCTTTCATTTTAGGGGAAGGGAGGGATTCCCTGAAAGGAACAGAGACGGGGAGCAGTGGGGGGAGGGAGGCTGCGATTAAAAAAAAAAAAAAAAAAAAAGACTTGGGATTTTTCTGATTTTTTTTTTTTTTTGCTAAAAACTTTGCTTTCCCCTCGGTTAGAAGGGGCTGGTGCCGGGGATGGCGGCCCGGTGCCTCTGCAGAGGCGGCTCGGCGGCAGCTCGGGGAGGAGGAGAAGGAGAGAAAAGCCACAGAGAGAGAGAGAAAAAGAAAATGGCGCAGAGACTAAGTCCCGACCGTCGACAAGGCGACTTTCCAGGGAGGAATCGGGGCCCAAAGGCAACCCCGGCAGAGCCGATGCGCTCGGATCGGGGGCCTGCGGTGCCTCCACTCGGGGCGGAGGGGGTCGGCGGGGGCCGATCCCGGCGGAAAAGGGGTGCTTTTGGCAGCTCGATGGGAACAATGGGGCCGGTGAGCGCGGAGCCGGGACTTAGTCTCTGGGACGCCATGTCTGTGCGAGGGGCGCGCCGGGGCCGCACTCACCGTTCGCTCGGAAATCCGCCTCGATCTGCGGGGAGAGCACACAGGGACACACCGTCAGCACGCCCGGGTCCGCGGGGCTCTGGGGGGCGCGGGGGCCCCCCCACACCCCCTCCCTCACCCTCATTTTTAGGGGAATTAAATACCAAATGAGGAAAGCCCAGCGCGATGCGGAAGGTGATGGGGGAGTGGGTGAAGCGCCCCCGGGTCCCCGCACAGCTCATGAGGGGACACCCCACGAGCCCCCCAGAGGGGAGCGAGCCAAGGGAGCGCGGCAGCCGCCCCCTCCCCTTCTCCGCTCAGCCAGGGGGTCACACGCGGGTCCCCGCTCCCACCGCCCCCCATCCCGGGGCCGAGGGACACCCGGGCTGACAGGGCTCTCCCCAGATGCGTGGGGGCGGCCGCAGGGCACAGTCCTCTCGCTGGGGTTACAAGGGCTGCCGAGGCGGCCAGCCCAGGGCCGGCACGGGGGGATGTGAGCACCGCAGCGGGGGTCCCCCGGGAGCGCGCCCCGCGGGCGGGCACGGAGCGCTCACCTGGGAATCGTTGTGCAGCTGGTCCCCGCTCATGCCGGAGGCACAGGCGGCCGGGCGGAGCGGGAGGAGCGGCGGAGCTGAGGAGCGCCGGGCGGAGCGGGACGCGGGGAGCGCAGCGCGGTTGTGTAACAGACTAAGTCCCGGTTTCGGCGCTCTGCGCAGGCGCGGCGCCTTTTATAGTGGCAGGGGACAGGAGGCGGGAAATGGCTGCGCGCGTATTTGCATCCGAGCCACGCCTCCCCGAAGCCGGCATGATTTGCATGTGGGCCACGCCCCGCCGGCGTGACCGCTCCGACCCGCCGGCCCCCCACGGCGCGCGCTGCGCCGGCTCGCTGCTTTACATATCCGGTCCCGCCCCTTCCTCTCCCTCCTCCAACGGCGCGGCAAAACCCGGCCTTCGTTTACATTCGAGGCCCCGCCCCCTTCCCCACGGCTGCCGGGCCCGGCGCATTGTGTAAGAACCCGTGCTGCTCCGTGCGCGCAGTGCGCATGCGCTGCCCCCTGGATGCTGTGTTTGCATACAAGCCCCGCCCCCTGGCGCAGGCCCCGCCCTCAGAGCTGCATGGCGGGCGGGTGGGAGGGTGGCGGTCGGGGGATGCTCCCGCTCCCTGCCCGCGACACCCCCACGGTGACACCTCCGCGCTCCGCAGCTCCTGTGCGGGACGGGCTCAGGGCCCTTCGGGGCATCCCCTGGTGTGCCGCTCCGCCAGACTCCCATATAGGCACCAGCTGATGAGCAATTCGAGCATTCCCAAGTGAGAGGAGGCGAGCGGGGTGTGCGCACCTGTCCCGCAGACCCCTCGTTATCAGTCTCTGTTACCTGTGTGGCTCACCCCTCGGTATCAGTCTCTACACCACTGCGCCAGGCTGGAGCGGGGAGGCCGCAGGAACCACGCGGAGAATGATAAGGGTGACGCTAAGGGGGGATGCAGATCAGGCAGGTTTGGGCTCACTTGCCTTAAATCAAGGACAGCAATGGTGCATTGCATATAAGAGCTTTAAAAAGGGGATCAGCCAGCAAGGTTTTTCTTCTGGCATAAACAGGTCCTTTAATTTCTTTCTCTTACAAGAAAATGGAGGGTAAAAAGGAGCAAAAGCTTTATTTTCTTTTAGCTAATGTGATAATGAATCACGTGCCTGCCTAGAAAAACAGCCCCCGTTCCCCAGCCCAAATCTGAAGACATTTATTTCTGTTCTGCAGCAGCTCATAAACGGGTTTTCTTCTCGGTGTACTAAATGGCAGGTTTAGTATGCATGGCTGGTACGTGTCTCACAGGACTGCCTCCAGTCTTCTTGGAGCTTCCATCCTCTGCTGCAACGCAGACTGTACCTTTCCTCAGCTTCTTTACACAACCAGAGCTTTGATTTGACACTAAAATAACCTGGCGCTGCCAGGCTATCTGAAGAGATACATCAAAATGTAAGCAGTGACAGCAGCCACCTATTTGCACTGCATATTTATACCCTGCAAGGGGAAAACTCTGTCACTTTCTTACCGTCTTCTGAAGAGGATCTGAGGACTTCTTTTTTTTACCAAGAGCAGGCAAATATTTCTGGCTCTGGAGCTGTTTATTATGCAAACTGCTTTAGTCACTGTTAGATTTTTAAATATAAACATAATGAAAGGGCTGTTTCAGACACTGGGAAGAGGTGTGTGCCCCTGGCTCACAAGAATGAGGTGAAAGGGGGCTTTGCTCCGGGTTTGAGCCCCTCCTTGCTGCCATCAAGGGCTTTGTCTGTTGGGACAGCCTGGGAGCAGGCTGGCACCTCCAACTTCCAACATTAGAAATTCCTAAAAGCTCTTTATTTGAAGCAGCAATTTCACTTTAAATCTCACATCTCTGCCTCCCCAAGAAGCCCTGCCTCAGGTGGCTGTTCCTGCCACAAGAAAGGATCCTGCCACCACCCCCAGCACGCTGCAGCTGCAGCCAGCCCTGCGCCGGGGAAGGGAGCACGGCCCCTTCCAGCAGCTGCCACCTTCACAGGGGTTTGCAAGCACGTCTGGTTGCAAAGCAGAGCCCCCAAAACTGGCACACGAGAGGCTGAGTGCTGTGCTGCCTGCAGGAGCCTGCTGACAGCTGGATGGATGGGAGAGCTCTGAAGGAACAGGGAGCTTCCCAGTTTGGTATGTCAGGCCCTAAGGACGACCACTCCCGTGGCAGCAGTGCCAGATCCATCAGTGACAAGCAAAACCTTGTGTCTGCTGTCAAACACTGCTCAGAGCATGGACGAAACCTGCAGCTGAGACAGCCGTGCTCGAGCCAGAACGAGCTGTCTCCCAGGAATCAGTTCCCATCTGCTGCATGGAGTCTCTTTCTCTGGAGAGATTCCAAACCCACCTGGACACAATCCTGTGCCACCTGCTGTAGGTGAGCCTGCTTTAGCAGGGGGCTGGAGTAGATGTTCTCCAAAGGTCCCTCCCAAACACAGCCATTCTGTGTGATCCATTTTGTCTCCTGTCTTTCACAGGGTTATTCTGGAGCCTGCAGGGAGCCTCTGGTCTGCTGTTAGAACCCAAGAGGCAGGGAAATACTCAGCTTGTTCAAAAGCACATTAAACTGTAACACCTGTGTGGCCCCATCTGCTGCAATGATGAAAAAAAACTTCTGATCTCCAAACCTATAACCTGCAGCACCACCTTCCAGGAGGCTGCACCTCCCTCATCCGCTTCCACGCTGGCATCCCTTGGGACATAGGAGGCTCTTCCAAAGGGATGGGGAAGGCCCATACAGGACACACCACTGTACAACCCAGGGAAGTCGTCAGAGGCTCAAGCCTGCCAGAGTTGGAGGAGCATTTGAACAATGCTGTCAAGCACAGGGGATTCATGGGGTTGTTCTGCGCAGGAGTTGAACTCGATGATCCTTGTGGGTCCCTTCCAGCTTGGAAGATTCTGTGGTTCTAAGCATGACTTTCCACGGTGGAGGCTGGCAGTGAAGGGGTTAACGTGCTTGGACCTGCTTCCCTGGCAAGGCTGTGCACACCCCATCAAGATAAATGGGGGAAGTTCACACCTCTGAGTGCTGTGGTCTCTCTCCAGGGCTCCCTGGGACCAGTACATCACCATCGGGTTAATGTAGCCTAGGTGATTGCTTGCAAAGAGAAACAGCTGGAAACTATGTGTTTAAATTAAATCATAAATCATCCAGGATATAAAACCAGTAGAAAAGCCTCCAGTTCTTGATCTTGGTGAATTGTGAGATTTGATTTATCTGGTGCACTCGGGGCTGCATGCTGTGCTCAGGGTGCCTGTCTGGGGCGAGGGAGGTGGGTGCTGTTTTCCTGACCAGCTTTGCAGTCCTATGTCAGGCTGGGATCCTAAACCTTGTTCCAGCTTGAGTCCCCACTCTTGTGCACGGACCAGCACAAGACAGGAAACCTCGACATCCAAATCCCTAAACCCTCCATAGCACTTTTTCCAAGCCATTGCCTTGCTTTTAGCCTCAGGTGAAGCCATCTACATTGTGTTCCTTCTGTTAATTCTCCTTTATATTCAACTTGATTATATGATGCATTTCAAGTTTGAAAGTGAAACAGAACTGGTAATTAAATACCCCCATATCTTGCTATTTTTGATTACAATACTGACAATTCAGGCCTTAGAACTTATTTTGGAGTGCAGAAGGAAGGACACCACATTGCCAATTCATTCAATTTTGTTAGCAGTCCCACAGATCCAAGTTCACTTGTTTTGTTTTCTTTTCTATCACTTTGTAAGAAGCTCTTTTTGTCAGAGGCAGCAGTTTCTAGTACTTGTATTTTAGGAGAAAAAAGAAACAACAACAAAAAATCCCCCATCTGAATATGAAACAAGTGCATTCCGCTAGTGAAGAGGTAACAAAGGACCAGTTACAAAACACATGTAAACCCCAAAGTCTAATTTTTAAAAGCCTGTAATGGTTTTTTAGTCTCAGCTCATTTGTAAGAGCTATGGTTTGGATACTTATGCCACTAGTCTACATCTTTTTTCAAAACCAGAGACCTGCCTGATGTGCAGGATTCCCAGTTGGTGTTATCCTGTAAACCTGCTGTCTAGAACCTAGAACCAAGTGACACTGGTACAAAATAGGAACAGTCAGATACATGACTCCCCACTCATTTTTCATTAGCATGACCTGCTCAAAACACTCATACCTATTACGTACTGTCGGATGCATTGAAACTAAATGATCTCAGTGCTCTGAAAGAAATCCACTTTAATAAACTGCAGCAATTATTCACAGTTTTATATGTAAGACAAGGGAGCAAATTAAGCAGAACCAGCAGATACAATCGTAAGTGGGAGCCTTCAAAGGTCAGTCTTAATTACTGAGCTTCACCTGGGATGGAAGAAGCTTGCAGAAGTCCTGGGAAATTACTAGTTAGAAAACAATAGCTGATATCACTTGAACTTTTTAATGTCCTCATTTGCCTTGGCTGAGGGAGACAGCAGTGGTAGAGAGGTTGGTATAACGGGAAGAAAAACATTTGGATCATAATCTAAAGAGCATGTACCTGCACTTTCAGCCGACACGCACACACGTATACATCTGCTGTGATGGTTTGTGGCTGCTGCACGGCCAGTGTGTAACACCAAATGCAGTCAGGCACATACGTCCCTCTGTGCCACAGTGCCTCCCTGCTCCTAGCAAATAAAAGTGGCTCTCGTCCTTGAGAAGGCAACAAAACCGCTCATAAACAACACCTTGCTTCAGCCTGGCCTCCTAATTTTACTGTGTAGAGCAGTCAGTGCCCTGTGTTTGGAGATTACCCCACCCCGGGGCTCCCGGCAGCAGAGCGCGGGCGCTTTGGGAGCCCCGGAGCACGTGAGAAAAGCCACCCTTGCATAACGTGGCAGGCGTAGGAGGCAATAGGATGGCTCTTTTAGAGCATTCACATGTTGCAAACATAGCTGGGATAAGGAGCCATTTCATATAATCTGTGCTCCTGGAATGAATTTCTCATGAATTTAGGCTAGCTGATTTCACTTTTATCTCCTGTAGTTGATTTCAGTTGCTGTTTCTCACAATATGACATAATTCTGTGATGCAGATGCCTGACATTGTAAGGAAAGTCTCCAAGCATTTCTATTCACATCAGAACTGCTATTAAAAAATCCCCAAAGTTAAATTTGGTACCCACGGTTAATAAATGTCTCTCCTTCACAGCACAATGAGATAATGTTTCCCCTGTCTCTAGTGTTTTCCATCCAAAGGAGAGAAGAATCCCCATTTTGGGAAAGAAACTGCTCACTTGGAGTGTTTCCATTTCTGGAGTTGCGCCATGTGGGGAATGCTGGGCCCAACTCCAGAAGATCTGAGCAGCCTAGAGCCATCCAAAATCCACGGGAGCTCTGATACTCGTCCCTCCAAGTGCCAGGCCAGATCTACCCCAGAAACTGGCCCTGCTAAACCCGGCAGCACTTTAGAAAAGGAGCCTTTAAAGACTTTGCTCAAGTCAGTGGCAAGCGCTGAAAATTCAGCAGAGGCTCTTGGCACAGCTTCTATGTGACGTGCCGGCATGCCAAAAACCCGCTTTTAGCTGGAGGGCTTTGAGACAGCCTAAACTCAGCCTAGCCTGGAAAGCTCAGTGAAAGAGAGCCCCCAAAATGTGGGGAACTGACCTGGAGCTGGCTTGCCTTGCGGACTGGAGAGAAGTCTGGCCAAACGTGAGTGCATTCCAACTTGAAAGCTCGAGCGAGGCGTGAATTGCTCGCGCCTTAGTCAGGAGGTGACATGTGGCCCCATTAATGGCTTTGTTAGCTTCGGTGGGACGGAGAGCCCTGGGCTCTCAGGGCTTCAGGGGCTGCTCGGTCCCTGCTCTGGCACGGGCTTTCTCGTGGTGTCTGTGCTCACTGAGCTGCTGCTGTCACACGGCAGCAGTGAATGAGCCAGCAGGGATGTCCCCAGAAGTGCTGCGCCCTGCTTGGGGCACCCGGCTGTGTGGGGGATCCCATCCTGCACCCCTCCCAGCACAGTCCTTGCACAGCTCTTCCCGAGTGCCTCAGCTTTCTTCTGTGGCTCTTTCCCAGGCTCAGGATAGACCTCGTCCCCTCTCGGCATAAAAAAATAAAAAAACCAGAAGGTGTTTTGTGAGTTGTCACTCGGTAAAGGTGAGATAGAGACCAGCCCTACTTCTGGGGCTGCAAACCCCCTACATCAAGGAGGGTCTGCTCTAGGTTACCCTGTTTTTATCCCCTCTGTGCTTCTACTCATCATCTGGCCAATAAGGCCCATGGTTCCACCCTACCAGTGTAGGTGATGGGGTGAGAAATGCAGGTGTGGGAAGAGAAATGCAGGTGTGGGATCCTCTGCTGATCAGGTGAGAGCGATCCAAAGGAGTGGGGGCATTTTCAGGTCTGAGCTTATCAGCCTGATTAATACTGCCATTACTGAGCAGATGTAGCTTGTGGTGGGGTCTGTTAAGGACCATCCTCTGCCTGGGTTAGATCTTAGCACCCCCTCCCAGTCCATCAGACTGTGCCTAGGTCCAGCCTGGGTGCAAATTCTTGGCTGAATATCAGGGTGCAGCAAAGCTTTGGCAGAGGGAAGTGCAGAACACGTCAGGACTGTTCATTTAAGGCAGGACTGCCACGGCTCACCCCACAGAGCAAACCCAGGAGCCAGCAGCACCTGTGCCTGTGGATGCCAGCCACGAATGAGATGTCACAGCCTGATGCAATGTCCACAGGCAGCATCACGACAGACCGGTGAGGTTTTGGGGAGATGCTTGTCTAAGCCTGGTGCTGTCCTGCTGTCAGGCTAAGTCTGCTGGCTCTGAAAATCTAATTATCAAATTTATACATTAGATCGTGCTGTTTAAAAATGTCCATATCACTGGTTCTAAATGTATTTATCATGGTTTTTGCTGGAACATAAATCTTTCCTAAAATAACTTGTAATGTTAGTATTGTAACAGAGCTACGAAAGCCAAAGTGTGAACCCTTGATCAGGAAATCCACCAAAACCTCAAGTGGAAAAACTACTTTAACATAATTTTGTCAAGGAGGAAGTAATGAAGATACTTCATAAAGAAACAATAATCAATCTCAAATATTGAACGAAGATAATGATGAAACTGATTTATAAAATAATGAGGGTTTTGGCATGCCTTTTCCCCTTTATTTTTAAGAGAGGGTTGTCATCTTCAATGGACTTTAGATTTTTAAACTCCCTAAACCCTTCTGGAACATTAATAAATTTCTCCATGTCCTGTAGAGTTCTTCATAAAATGTGAGATGAATATTGTCAATGCTAAGGAATTCATACCCCCTTTCAAAAATCCCTATCTCAGAAATAATGAGACTAGGCTTAAAATAATATATGTAACTTTCTGTTTAAATTCTTAGCACTGATGTCTTGAGCACTTTTATTATCATTTATTATGATGAGGTGGAATAGAAACATAGACCTGATCTGCTCAATATAGCTGCGCTGATTTAACACAGTAGCACATCAGTTTAATTAGATCAGTCATTAGACCTGATGTGAGCACTCCTCCATGCTAAGGGAAGCTTACACTGCTGGTGAATTACATCTTTGGGTCAGGGAAACAAACTGTTGGCTTAAAAACAATAAAAATAAAAAGAGAGATAATCAGACAAAAATCATCACAGCTTTAGAGAGCTCGGATTCTATGGAGACAGCACAGAGATGTGGGTAACCAACTATCTAAACTGATATTTAACTTAATCTAAGGCCTCTGCCTGATGCTGATGAGGATGCTTATCTTTTGCTACCGTTCCCATCGGCAGAAGCTCTGTGCAAGCAGACCCCAGTGACTGCTTGGAGAAGGGGGTAGAGCTGGTCTGGGCACACACACAGGCACCCAGGAGCAGGATCAGCCCTTCTCTCAAGTCAGGCAACTTTTCTTGGTGTGTCTGAGGGTTTCTTCCATGCAGCCCCCAGATCTCCTGGCAGCAGGCTGTGACACAGAGAGCAGATGACTTCCCAGGGCTTTTATCAGGGTTGCGCACCTCTGAATTCATCATGGAGGTGTGTGAATATGAACTCTAGGTAATAAAGTAAGGGTGTGCAGATGCAGTTGTAAGGAGAGGCTTAGCCAGCCCTAAGTAGGTGGTTTGAAATACAGGATTAAATATCTTTCCATAGGGTTGGTATAAGCTGTGTGTTTGTAGGAAGGCAGCCTGGTGGCAAAGCAAAGCATGGCTCATATAACAGCTGAACCACGTGGTTGTGAAGAAACCCTAAAAAATAAACAGAAGTAACAAGGAGCCCTTGGGAAGGTGCCACTTCAGAGCCTGGAGCTGGTGTGGGAAGACAGCAATAGTGTTCTTGTTCAGCTCTCGGTCTCCCTGAGTTCCTGCTGCTGTGGACTGGAGCTCATATTCCCCTCCAGGGACACGGGAGAGGCTCCATGAGTCCATTGCAGCTGCTGCAGCCAGGATCTGTGGCTCCAGCAGGGAGATCATGGGGGAGATAGGAGACGGAAGAAACGTTCTGGAGACGATGGAGATGCAACTGCTGTCTGCTTCCAGGCACCAAGTGAGAACTCATGCAGGTGGGGGCAGCTCCTTCCTCGCCTCCAAGCTGAACCTCAGCTCTGGTTGCTGCCCGCCCCCCTTCCCTTTTCCAAGGCCTCCCAGATGCAGCTGAAGGAAGAGAGTTGGAGATAGGGCTACATAGCCTTGAAATGCCACAGAGCAGCAATTTCCACTCATGCTGCCCACGGAGACCACAGCCCCTGCAGTGCTGGGAACTGGTTTTGATGATTTTACTTAGAGCAATCAAGATGCAGAAGAAATAAATGCAAATACACTGGGCCAGCTGCTGGCACAATGCTGATCCCAAGCCACTCCAAAAACAGCAAGAAAGGTTTGTTATGGTTCACAGGTCTCCAGAAAGGGTCCCAAAGAGGAGGGGGCACATGACACCAGAGCGGCTGCTCACTTCCAGTGTGTCTGGAAGCAAAGGGTGAAATCCTGGCTCCTGGGAAGCCGTGGGTGCTGAGCATGAACTCCAGCAGAAAATGTTTGAGGTATAAGAGAGCTCAGTGCTTGAGTGACTGGATCCTGATGAGCTCTGACCTGTCTCAGAGAGGTGCTGGAAGGGTTTTCCCAAGAGCATGGGCAGAGCTCTTGAGGACACAAGGTGTTGGGCAAGCAAGCAGGCTGGCACTGGCAGGTTTACACGATTTGCTGTGAGCGTGTGATGCTGCCGAGTGCTTTGCCAGCTCCATATCTTCATTTTGCGTGAAGCGTGTTGAAATCAGCCATCCTTCATCTGTGCTGTGCTAACTGGTGGTAAAAGCACCGAGCGCTGAGCGTGGCGATGCAGAAGGGCTGCATGCCAGCTGCCTGAATTGCCTGCCTGCCCAAGGTCCCAGTGTTGCAGTGGGGATGCCTTTCTCCCAGGAAAATCCTCGGATGGATGGAGTTTCCAGCCCAGTGTAGCACAGGGAACCAACACAGCCAGGATATGAGGACTCAGGAGCTGTTTCCCATGCAGTGGTGCCAGCTGGCAACCTGGCACAGGCAGCTCACGAGTTATAATCCAAAATAGTCCTCAGCAAGTGGGCATGGGGTCAGGCTGGGGCTGGGAGGGCAGCGTGGCACTGTGCCCTCCGTGGGGTACAGGCTGTGCCTCCCAAAGCTCTGCCACCCCCATCCTGTGCTGCTCCTGGTCTCAGTGAAATCCTGCTGTGCCTCCTCCCTGGAGTGAGCCACCCTGGGCTGGCAGAGCCTGTTGCCACCAGAGCAGGGCACTCATTCATAAATCCAGCACTGGCCGGGATGGGGCTTAGGGGAGGAGCTGGGAATGGAGCAGGGAACAGGGACTGCTTTGTTGGGGTGGAGCTGGCGTGGAGAGCATGTGTGCGTGGATGTGTGGAGCATGTGTGGAGCCGGGGGAAGAGGATCGGTGGCTTTGTGGTTGAAAGCTCACAGTCAGCTGCTCCTTGCACTCCTCTCGGCAGGGCTCAGCCCACCCGTGGCTCCCAGCAGCACCCAGAGCCCCTGCCTGGGGTCAGCACACCCCAACAGCCCCTCTCCCCAGTTCTTCCCAGAGCAGGCCTGGCAGAAGGGCTCACAGCAGGGAATGGTGTTGGGAAAACCCCCTTATGCCAGCACAAAGGAGAAACCCCAGAGACTGGCTGCTGGCTTGCTTGAGGTTGCTCCTCTGTTTCCCCACCTGCAAATGGAAGGGTGATGCTGTCTCCTTGAAGTGCTTCAGAGAGAAAATCCTGCAGGAAAAGCTGGCACAGGATGGGAGCTGCCATCAGCATTGCTGGCCTTGGGGCAGGGTGGGGATGGGTGCTGGGCAAGGTGAGAGGGGCCCAGCTGGTAGAGAGGGGCAGCCCTGGGCTTGGCAGCAGTTTGTGGTTGTTTATGGGAGCTGGGCACAGTGGGACAAGTGCTGCCAGTGCCCACGGCCATCAGGCAGTGCCCACAGTGCCGCAAAGGATCTATTCCACATCACACGCTGGTGGTGTGGCACCTGCAGGGTGTGAATGCAGTCAGTGGGGCAGGTCCTGCTTCTGGGTGCACCTGGAGCAGCACCCGGCCCAGGCACTCCAGCACCATCCCATCCTCACTGAGATGGGCCGGGCGGCTGTGTGACTGCAAGAAGGATGGACTCCAGGATCTTCCCAAACTCCACCACATTGCCAGAACTCATTGCACTCTGCCTCTCCACCTCACCTTTCTCTGCTCACACTGCTCCAGCAGCTCTGGAGTTACTCCTGATTTACACCTCATCTAGCCTCATTTTTTTCTCCTCTGTACCAAATTGCTGGCGCGCGTCTAAGATCCAATTATTTTCATGACCATTATGAAAACTAATAAACTTCAGCAAAGCCTCTGGAAGCCGCATTGCTCTGTTTGTGCGTCTGCATGGTCACCAGGGCAGGAAGCATTAGTGCTGTCAGCACATCCAGGCCCTCACAAGCCTCCCCAGGGCAGTCAGACACGGTCATAGTGCTTAAGAGCATACTGCAATTGCTTGATAGGTAAGTTAAATAAAATGAAGCTGATCAGCACCAGCCCAAATTGCTGTTGCAGAGGGGAACTGCTCCGGGAAGGGTTTTCTGCTTCAGCCAGAGAAGGATCACAGCTGGCCCCTGGGCACAAATCCACATCTGCGGGTGAGAAGGTGCTTTTGCCCTTTCTCTTCAGTCTATTCCTGTTTCACAAACCTGTGCCAGCATGACTGTGTCCCATCACATCCCTATCCTTAGGCAGGGATGGGGACGTGGCCCTGGGAGCAGCTGGCGGTCACTGTCACCGACAAAGGCAGGGGATGCCCCAAATACAAGTGCAGTGGGTTGGAAATCTCCTTGGCCCTCAGTTTCATGACCTTTGGGGCCTCCAGTCTCCGATTAGCGTGGGCTTTGTGCTGGAAGGGGCTTTGCTGGATCCTAGTGCTGCTGCCCAGTGGAGGCCCCCGAGCCCGGCTGTGTCCGTCTGCCACCAGGTAGCTCTGCCCTTCCATCAGTGCTGGAACAGCTGCTGCTGCTGGAGCAGCTCCTTCTTGCCATGGATGGCACCATGAGCTGAGTCAGCCACAGGTGATGTGCACCCACAGGCCCTGCCCTCCATCCTCCACCCACCCATGCTTATCCCACGGTGGCACTACACACTAGAAAGGGAATTTTTAGGGCAACGCCTTGAAATGGGCAGCTCAGATTTGTCTCTGAATCACTGTGCACGTCTTCCTCTCTCAAACTGGGGTGGGGGCTATGGGAGGGGGGCAACGGTCCTGGAGGGTAGAAATCTCGAGGTTTTATTACACTGGAGAGGCTGTCTGTCCTCATAGCCCTGACTGCCCTGATCATCTCTCCCTGCTTCACGCCGAGGTAAATGATAGGAAAAGTCACAGGACAAGGGAGAGGCTGGAAGACTGCGTGGATGGTGCTGTGGGTGGGGGCACAAGGCTGAGCTGCAATGCCTTCTCCCACTTGACACATTAACTCCTTTTCTGCTGGGCTGTGCTGCATCCTCCTGTGGCAGGTCTGATCTGCCCTCGTAGCAGCTCCGTCAGCAGCCTCCAGCCTTAGGAGCCAGCAATAAGGAGAAGCAGCAAAGCATTAATGTGTCTCAGGACTGCCCTGATAATTAAAGGGCCCTGCAGATGAGCAGGTCTGTGTTGTCCCCTGTGTGTCTACTGAAATCTTCCACTGCTTGCCAGCAGAAGAGCCTGCCTTGTCAGTGCTTGCAGCTGGCAGCAGCTGCTTGAATTTTTCTGTTTTCAGACTGGTCTTTTTTAGAATTCAAAAGTTGCAACCTATTTTATTTTTTTACGTTTCATTCATCTTGGGGACTGAAAATAGCCAATGCAGTTTCAGATCCCTTTTTTGTTCTTCTTTGTTTTTTAAATCATCAGTTTCATTCTCAGACAATCTCTTCTCTGCAAAAAAAAAAAAAAAAAAAAAAAGTGTCTTCAGATCAAGAGATTTGTCTTGTTTTAAAAGCTACTGGGAGAATGGCCCAAATAAGAGCCACCTCCTTGTGCCCTGTGACCACAAATTCTGCCTGTGCTCCCTGGCTGCCAAGTTCTCCCACAGGAAGCCAAACTGATCCCGAGTGATCAATATCAGAGGGCTTATTTTGACAAACACCCAGCACCGTGGCATCTTGGAAAGGAAGGTAAGGCAGCTGTGTCTGTTAACAGGGGGAGAGAGAAGGGATGCCACCCAATATTGGAGGTGAACAGCAACTTTTAAGACTGGAATCCAAACGGCAAGAAATCTTTCCTGCTGGGCCCACTGCACAAACATTTCCTATCCCGGGGCTGGAGTGCATTACATTTGGAAAGCCAAAGCCCCCAGTGCCCGGCCAGGGTGGTTTCAGGGGCTCACTGCAGGGCTCTACTGAGCTCTCAGGGTGCTGCGTTAGTTATTAGTCACAGCACACTGAGCTGCTGTCACCCTTCACTTTGCATGCCTAGATGGGATCAACATCTGGCAAGTGCCACCACGAGACTGTCTCGTCAGCCCCAGCTCCTCACCCCGTTCCTCAGCTCGTGACTGAGCCCTCATCCACTTGGGCTGGGAAGGAAAATAAACAAAGACTCACAGCTCTGCTGCCAGTCAGGCAGAGGGGATGGCTTCAAGCCTTCATTTGGATTTGGTTGCAGCAGCAACAAAGTTATAACAGGAACTGATATTTTTATTCTTTTCATTTGCATTTGAAATGTCACTCTGGGGACTTCACTATTACTGTTACTGCAAATGCATGCCTTGATCTTTTCCAGTCCTGGCCATGCTGCACACATGGATACTGGGACTGATCTCCTGCCCTGCAGAGACCAGCTGTCCAAATTCCACTGCTGGACAGAAACTAATTAGGGTGGGAGGGAAGCAGATACTCTTCACCTGAGGAACAGATCCACTTCTGCACTCGTGTCCGCTTTGCCAAACTAATAAAATCACCTTTGCAACAATAAAGTTCCTCCTGAATGTTATGATTTATTTGTGATTAATTCCTACATAGTCCAGAGCAGAGGTTTGTATTGTAAAGATATTTCTGTTGCTAGTAATTTTGGAGTAATACACATGGGAGTATTGCCATGGCTGGGACCCTCTCTCTTTAGGTGCTCTACAGACATGGGACAGGAGCTGTATTGCAGCTGAATGTGGAGCTAAAGCCTGATTTTCTTGGAGACCTCACCAGACCCCTTGCACCCAAAAACCTCATTGCAGCAGCACAGAGTCTCACGTGAGCAATGCGTGTGGCCAGAGTAGGTGCAGTTGTTATTACACATGAAAAGGGTCCTGGAAATGAACTCTTGGATTTTTTCCCAGGGCAATGTTCTTGTAGGAGAATAACAAACAGAAGATCACAGGGGGCTTTAGCAGGTCACACACCATCTGGTCTCTCATTCTTGGCTCCAGCAAGACTGAAGGGCTTGTCTCAGCCCACCATCACTCTTGAAAATGGTTAGCATATGTGAGGGCTCTTGGCAGTCCCTGGCGCTGGCCAGGGAGAACAGGGCTTTGGGAGGAAACTGAGGCGAGCTGGCCTCCTCTGACCCTCTGAGTTAATGCTGCACCAGAAAGATCTGGCTGCTCAGGTCTATGCTCAGCTCACCAAACTGAGCTGGAGCCCATCTCATTGTCTCAGATGATGCTGTGACGTGAAGGACTTGTTTTGGTGAGGCATTGCACCGAGTGGTTGTGACCACCAGGGAAGGAGCTGCTCTGTCCACTCTCCTTGCCCAGGCCTTGCTGGGTGACATTGCTCTGCATCCAGCTGGTGATGGCTGCCACCGTCTGTGTCACCATGCCAGCAGGGTTGTCCTCTCCCAGGCAAACCAACCCAGCTCGCTCAGGTTTTGGCACTGCCAGAACTCTCTCAGCTGCGCTCTGACAAGCAGCAGAGACCTGCTGCTGGAAAGGGCTGGGATCTGCAGTGGTGCTTTTATTTCAGACATTTGCATTCTTACCTCCTTGAAAACACTCTCGTTCTTCTTCCTCAGCAGGGGAAAAAAAAAAGAAAAGGCTGCAGGAAAGGATCTGGAACATGCTAATAACTGCACCCGCCTCTGGGGGCACATGTCAATCTTCCCATGATGTTCCCATGGAGATGACCCAATCCACCTTTCTCCCCTTCTTCTCTTCCAGAGCTCTTTAACCTGCTGCACAGCCAGGAAAAGTTCAGTAAAAACAAATATCTGAAAATCCAGCTTACCAAAGTTCTTTGGGGCAGGGAGACGTAGGGACCCAGGCTGCAGCAGGGCCACCCTCGGCTTCAACATAGAGGAGGAAGGCAGTGCCCAGGAGGGAGTTCAGCCCCTGGGAAGGAAGGGGAAGATCAAAGGAGAGGGAACACCCATCCTCTGCCTGAGGTGACCCAGGGAAATCACTGGGTGACCCACACCCATGTTTACCCCGGCATGGTGTCGCTGCCTGTCCCAGCTGCCTCCCTGCAGGCTCTGGAGCGAAAGGGAACGATCCCAGAGGGCTTGCTACTCGGGCCTCAGGAGAAAACATCATGCAAAAGTCATGGCTACATCTGCTGAGGGGCTGATAACTGGTGAGCAACCCCACTCATGGTTAGAATAGGCCAAGTACTAGCTTACAAGGACAAAACATGAGAGGAATGAGAGAAAAATATAGCTGTTGGACTTTTACTCAATGAATCTCACTTTTTCAAGTCACCTTGGAAACTATGGGAAGAAAAAGGACTTGGACTCTTGGACTACATTGGCACAGATTCCCAGTGGTCTCAATATGTGGCTGGAATTGCAGTGTAAGAGAACTTTCTCTTTTAAATACGACTGGCCTGTTGCTTCCCAATTTCTGGTGGATGCACCCTGTCACTGATAAAAGTTTTAAGAAGAACCCCTGAACCCACAGAAGCTACAGTTCTTACACAATCCAGGAACCCTGAGAGTTGCTGCAGAAATGGACCAAAGTCGTGGATCACCCAGATCAGATTCAAGCAATTCACAGTGACAAATTTAATGGTCATGTCCTGCATCAAGGCAGAACTTGTCAGTGCCAACGTGACAACCCCCAGGAGATAATACAGCCATGGGTACCCAAACATGGCCTGAACTCTGGAGCCCTTTCCAAATACAGCTGGGTGAGGGGCTGGGCAGGGAGCAGAGAGAGTGTAGACACCATGGAAAGGGCTCTTTGGGTCTACTTGTGAGACCTGACATCTCCAGGGCCAGATCTGCCATGGCTTTCCCATGGGAGCCTCTTCCCACACATTTTGTGCACTGTGCCCCCTGCTTTGATCTCTGCCTCCTCCCCTAAATCTGCCAACTGATAACTCTGCTGTAACTCCCCTGCATAGGCTGAAACCCTTCTGGGTTAAAAAAAAAATAGCAAAAATACCCTCTCTATCACCCCAGACCCCTGACAATACCATCATTCTCCTTAAGTGTGTGCTAAATATGCTATATAAAAATAAAATGTATCTTTCCTGATGACACAGAATCCTAGTCTTAAAATGTAATTTATGAGAGAGGCATAAATTGCCAATAGCCAGCATTGCTTCTGCTAACTCATGAGAAAAAGGCTTTGTTCTGAAGTCTTGCCTGTGGTGTTATTGGCAGAGATCATTCTTATGAAAACCTCACCAAGCTGACCTGAAATGCCTTGCAGACATCCCTGGAGTCATGTTTCACAGAGGGCACTGCCTGCTTCCACATGGAGCTTGCTAAATGGAGGTTTGGGTCACAAGTGGCCTGAGTTGGGCAGTTGCTATTTCCCCTTTTCTCCAGCAGAGATTGGATGGGACTCCAGTTTCACTCCAAACCCACCTGAAGTTCAGCTGTTGGGATCAAAAGTCAGCACAGATACAGGCACATTTAGCAGGATTTTTTTCACATGCTTCTCCCCCCACCCCAGCAAAGAGCTGAGTGCTGACTGTTAAGAAAGGGTGAGATTTAGCTTTAAAAATGACGAATTTTCAACACATAAGATAATATTTCCAGAGTTTAATGAAATCAGATATTGAAATCTGATAGGAGGGGCTCTGAATGCCTGACACTTGCTTATTTTTCTTTGAAAAGCATTACCCTAGGATCTGCTCAAGCCATCTCTGCTCTGTTCCAGCATTAACCAAACTCCCCAACCCCTGCAGCCACGAGCCACATCATTACATATATTTTGCCCAAAATACAGCTGGGATGTACTGGATGGGTGTTGTTATGTAGTGGGTTACAGCAGAGGCTCTTGCCCTGCTGACCAGGATGCTCCCTACCACGGGCATTGCCACAGGACAGGTTTCACCCTTCCCTGGGCCACGGTGAAAACCATCAGCAGGGAGAACCAGACAGAGAGCAAGAGGGAAGCCATGCCATGGCCAGGACTCTCCACTTGCCAGTCTCTCTGCTGGCCCAGGAGGGATAGGGAAGAAATCCCTGAGCAGACGGAGAGAGCCGCGGCAGCGCTGGCTCGTGGGGAAAGCAGGAGCGAGAGCTCCGAGCACCATCGTGTGGCACTGGCTGTGCTGGTGTGTGCTCTGCAGACACAGCACACTGCTGAACATCCCACTGCTGAGCCTCACACACTGCTGAACGTCCCACACTGCACATCACACACTGCTGAGCATCCCACACTGCACATCACACACTGCTGAACGTCCCACTGCTGTACTTCACACACTGCTGAACATCCCACTGCTGTACTTCACACACTGCTGAACGTGACACACTGCACATCACACACTGCTGAACATC